>OY365819.1:20784889-20929936 GCA_959347315.1 Bimastos eiseni
TCACTAAAGCTAAAGGAGTTGTGTCCGCTCATTGAGGCTCCAACTCTGTTCTGCTGCCCGTGGGGACTTGGTTGTCCCATACGATGCAACATCGGGCCTTTTCAGTGGTGGGCGGATACTCTGGATTGGGCTCATATATATATATATATATATATATATATTATATATATATTATATTATATATATATATATATATATCATCAGGCTAAGTCAGAAGCCATGTCTTCACAGTGCAACGGTTTTAAGAATGATGTTGGAATACACCACGAACATGTACAGGAAATAATCCAAAGCTCTTGGAGCACCATAACAATACAACATGCATTTAATTCACCACAACGCTTTCAAGCTGACACAGCCACGACTTACATACATAAGATCAGTCAAGTTTGGTCAATTCATTGTAAAGAGGAGGATCTCACTGCCACATACCTTGGACATTCTGTCCTCTACTAAACATCTAGAACATGTTCCTATGGACATTTAGAAATCATTACTGTTGACTAATACATGAACATACTGTTGCTATCACTGTTTCAGTATGAATAACTCATTCTGTGCTATTCAATCAATCAACTCTGTAGGTGTCGGATGCCTTTCTGAACACATCTCTTCGGACCTCGCTGTTCATTGCAGCATGACTCAACTCTTGAAGATATGTTCTGTCCATTCTTCAATGTCATCTGTCCATATCCTACGTGGTCTTCCTCTTTTATTTGTCCCATCCATTATTCCAAAAACCAGGGTTCGAAGTTTTCTCTCCTCTTTCATTCTGCAGGTATGTCCAAATAAACTTAGCTTTTTCTGTATTTACTTGTTGCACGAGATCTTCCGTCATTTATTGCCTGTACAATATTCTGGAGATATAATCTCTATCATCTTTGTCTGGCAAGTTGAAACTATTGGGCCTTGATCAGAGGTTGTGTTGCCTCTGTATATGGGTGGAAAGAGTTAATCTCCTAGTACATGGTTTCTAATCCAAGTCGTCATGAGAAGGCCACATTTACAGTTCTTTAGAGGCTAATTCATTGCAGTCCTCAGGGCAACTCATGTCAAAGCTTCTGATTTAGAGTCTTTGCAGTCCTTCAGGTGATGTGCCGGTTGTATGTAGAACGCGTACGACTGTGGCTTCTGATTCAACTCAACGGTAGAGGCAAAACACTTATCCAGCAGGATCTGACTATATTGATAGGGCATCTGATGCCCTGTTTGTCGTATCCTCTTGGCAATGCGTGGCTTCCTATGTACATGTATGTGAATGCGTTCACTGCCTCCCTGCATACCACGTGCATTCGTGGACGAAACCTGTCCAGTGGTGGTCTGGATCGAAGTTTTACCCAGTTGATCTCCAGGTGACCCAGTCGAAGGAATTTACTTTCCTGGCCACCAGCAGTAAACTCTGTAATCTGCATCACCAATGAGGAGGCATCACCGGCTTAGTGTAAGTCAATAAAGATCTCCAATTGAACAGTATTGCCCACCTTATACTGATGACAACGGGCGAGCTAATGACGGTTTCTAATCATGAAGGCCACTAATTAGTCACTAAGAGACTAGCTTAGTGGCTAAGCGTGTCTCTTAGCCACAGTCGTTCATCGTTGCCTGGTTGGAGTTTCTTTAAGCCATGCTTCATTACAATTATGTTAGTACACAAGACTTCTCTGTGTAGAGTCTGTAGACACAAAATTGCCTTTATTGTCAGAGGTCGGTCGTGTATTTGATTAAATAACTCTTTATTTGCAATTCATTGGGGATCCTGTTGTTCTGATGAACACTAATTCAATTGCATTTCTTTATTCTGTCCACACCGGCGCATTCCGTCCGTTTTTCTCCGACGTAAAATCCGCTAAATCTTGTTCCATTTTTCTCTGGTGCATTTTCCGTTTCTGTGACGATCGGCCGTCAATTGTTTATGCCTTGGCAACAGCTCAGGTGGGCCGACGACCGACCGACCTGCGGAGGGATCATTCTAGGCAATGAATTCATTCCGATTCAATCTGCTCCCTGAAGGGCGGCGCTGCATTCGGCGTTGTCATGTAGGACGCGAGAGAGGATGACCCCCAGAGGGATGTGAGGGGGGTGTTTGTATGCTCCTTTGCAGAGACCCTGCCTACAGATAAATAACGATAATAATAATAATAATTTTCGTTTAATTTCTAACTGACAAACCGTAGTATGATTACACGTACAGTATGAACAAATGATCATAAGTTATTACAGGAGTCGAATTTAGCTGTCGGCCGCCGTGCAAGGCGTCATCACTTTATGCACTTATTTAACCAACGTTGCCACCTAGCGATAGAAGGACAAGTCAACTTTACGGAGTGGATACAGCTCGGCGCCTCAGTGGGTTATCGTTCTTCCCCTCCCAGTGATCGACTGGATAAGTGGTCGTGGTGGGTATGATAATAGTAATAGTATGGTGATCTGTTCCATTCTGTACATTATTAGCTGCTGTGGCTGGGCATAAATTCCCTGTTCTAATTGGCATGATGTGCCTCCTCTCCTATGGGCCTTCAGACTGAAGTTTCTGTCGCCAGTCCACCTCCATGATTGGAAACCTCTGGACCATAGAAAGATGGCAGCAGTGGCGTCGCTAAGTCTGTGAGTTAAGAGCATCATTATCAGCAGCAGTGGAGGCTGAGTCGGCCATTGATCTGTGTCCTAAGGACTTAATCATAGACTGTCAGCTTTAGACAAGCAATGGACCAGATACGAACTTCTATCAATTTACAAGTTTACACATCAGTCTGCCATATGATACAGACAGACAGATAGATAGACAGACAGACAGACGACGGACAGACTCAGACAGACAGACACAGATAAACTCATACTCATGCACACATGGAATAAACACATAGACACACACGCACCTACACACACACACACACACACACGCAAACACCTATATTCACACACATCACACACATATATATATATAGTCACACCAGGGATGTGGTCTCGAGACCGCGGTCTGGGTCTCGAGACGGTCTCAAGACCGGAAAACTGCGGTCTTGGTCTTGGTCTCGAATGCATCGGTCTCGGTCTTGGACCATCGGTCTTGGTCTTGGTCTCGAATCACTTGGTCTTGGTCTCGGTCTTGGTCTCGAGGTTTTGGTCTCGTGCCCAACACTGATACACACACACTGCACATATGTATAGAGGGAGACTTAGATACAGAATGGCAGGCCTTTGCAGACCTCCTCTTCCTCTATGCAGTGCTTCTGCTGTGTAATCAGAATGTTTTAAGGAGCCTTTTCTTGTAACTACTGCCACAACACACAGCAGCTGTTAATAGTCAGTTATCTTTTTGCATTGATGGGTTATGACACATATGTTACACAGTTTTTCTTCTTTCTTGTATTACGTACTCTGAAATTATGTTGCTAATAGAGACCTTTAATTGTTGTTTACCATAGGTCGAGTACCATAGGGCTGAGTACCACAGGGTTGAGTACCTTCATTGAGTATTATAGGGTTGAGTACTTCATTGAGTACCATAGGTTTGAGTAATATAAGGTTGAGTACCTTCATCGAGCACCATAGGGTAGAGTAAATTCATTCAATACCATAGGGTTGAGTACCTTTGTTGACTACTATAGCATTGAGTATCTTCATTGAGTACCATAACGTTGAGTACCTATATCGATTACCATGGGGTGAAGTACCTTCATTGAGCACCTTGGGGTTGAGTACTTTCATTGAGTACCATAGGATAAAGTATCTTCACTGAGTACCTTGGGTTTGAGTGCTACAGGGTTGAGTACCTTGATTTAGTACCTTCATTGAGTACCATAGGGTAAAGTATCTTCACTGAGTATCATAGGGGTTGAGTGCTATATGGTTGAGTACCTTCATTTAATGTTTTCATTGTGTACCATGGGGTCAAATACTTTCGTTTAGTACCAAAGGGTTGAGTACCATTGGGTTGAGTACCACATGGTTGAGCACCATAGGATTGAGTATTTTGGGGTTGAGTACCATGAGGTTGAATTCCTTCATTCAGATTTTTCTTACTTTTCATACTTTTAATGACCTTGACCTACAGAGCTGTTTCTCGATTTTGTTATCTTGAAGTGGGTGTATTTTAAAAGGTGTAATAAATTAATAATAATAAATTAAATTAATGAATTAAATAATGTGGAACTTGGTCACTTAATTGTATAGAAATTTTGTTAATTTTTAATTGTTGCTAATTCTGCTTTCAGGTAACTCTTCTACGGCAAGTCACAGATGGTTCTTGTGACTAACGACAGGCGTGGATTTGTGAGGAAGATGGACTTGTGCAGCCGACATGAGCCAACACAGACACATGATTTTGGGGCTTAAACTAATAATGGTTCACTGGGAATATAACGATCTCAGAGGGTCACAGTTTTGGCAGCGTTTTGGAGCAAATAAATCTCTGACTTTGTCATATGAAGAAGATTTCAGAATGTGCTGCCTTGAGTATTGACCAGTTTCTTAATCTCTTCAGTTGTCGTCATGTGTTCGACGATGGAGGCATTGGCTATTCTGCTGCTGGTCTTCATCTGGGAGGAATTAGTGGAAGCCAATGAAAATTCTGACCACCTCCTCAGCTTCCATTTTCACGAACATCTGCAACATCTAGAGGTCGACATTACCTCGGATTCGGTGTTCGTTGGAGCGTCCAACCGACTCTACCACTTGGATCGCGATCTACACCCATTGCAGGAGGCAAGGACAGGACCTCTGCTGGATAATGTCCGATGCACGGAGGCATTTGGGGAAAACCCGTGCAGCGGGGGTGGGGCAGCTCAATCCGAGGCGACGCCCACCAACAATGTAAATAAGGTTCTTGTTGTAGATAGGTCTAATCATCAGCTGATAACGTGTGGTAGCGCCCATCAGGGTATATGCCAGACGAGGAGCCTTGCCAACATCACAGTGATGAAAGAACACTACAGTCATGGTAACACAGATTACTTCATCGCGGCGAATGACCCCGAATTCTCCACCGTGGCTTTCGTCGGTCCTGGCCCAGGGGGTCGTGACGTTCTCTATGTGGCCGCCACCTACACGGGGGCGATGTCGACGTCCGTCCGACAGACCGTCCCTGCCGTCAGTAGCCGAAACCTCGTCGGCTCCAATGCTTTCCGGTTTGCGTTTATGGATGGCCTAACCGGCGGAACTTTTGTTCGTCTCCGACGCGAGGCTATCGAAAAGTATCTGATTTCATATGTTGCTGGATTCAGTGTTGGTGGCTATAGTTACTTCCTCACGACACAACCGGAAACATTTTCTATGGAGAATTCGGGATTTTTGCCAAAAGTGTCAAGTCGATTTGCATCGAAAATAGTTCAGGTCTGTCAGGGAGATCGTACTTTCCACTCATACGTCGAAATGCCGATTGAGTGTAGAGCAGACGGCAATAAATACAGTCGAATCCGTTCTGCAATTATCGTTCGGCCCGCTTCTGATCTGGCCAAGAGACTGCGCTTGAATGTCACCGATCACGTTTTGTTGGCGACATTTGTGAAGTCGTTGCAAGATTATGAGGGTGATGATGAAGAGGAGGAAGAGGAGGAAGAGGAAGGTGCTGAGTCAACTGATTCAGCGCTGTGTTTATTTCGACTGATCGACGTACGACAGAGGTTCACGCAGAATATTCAGAAGTGCTTCTCTGGCCATCAGAAGCATGTCGGGTCACAGTTCAGCGGCAGACTCTGTGTGTCTTTGGTAGGTTCTATTTCCTCTCTTGAGGTTGCTTAGTGTGAAGTTAAAAGGGGTTGCAGGGACTTGGTCCTCTTCTGTCCCTCTTACTCCCTGTTGTGGTGGTGGGGGGAGAAAAAAGGGACCTGTCAAACAATAGCAGTGTGATTGATTGCTTGCTGTAGTTAATGTCTTTTTCTGAGGTAAGCTGGTAGGGAAACTTTCATCTTATGATTATAACAAAGCTGAATAGTTAGGCAATAAACCTATTGTGAAGAAGTCTTGATGTTCTAGCTAGCTACGGCCTACAATTCTTTTTTCTGGGACATCTTTTAGAGTGCTAAATTAAGTTCATGCATTGTTGCCTATGTTAAGACCTTTGGATAGATTAGAAAAGCCTAACTTTAATTAGCCCTGTCAGCCATATTACACTGGTCAGTAGTGGATGGCTATTTCCTATTATTATGTAATGAAAACTCTGAGACAGCAATGAACGAAGATAAAGCTAGCTGAGTACTGAAAATGTCTTATAAATTGAAACTGCTGCTGTTATTAGCAGACTTCATCTTACATAAGTGGCCTGGCTGCCTTCTGGAATATCAATGCTCCGGTTATGTAACCAAATAGGAACCTTGCACTGAACCATTTGCCTCCAGCTGTATGCCATTTGGCAGTGTCCTAGCCCATTTCTTTATCTGTGTTGCTGGATTTATCATGCTCATGGTTTTCTGTTGGTCGAGTGACTTTGACCACCTCCGAGTCTCTTTCAATTGCAATCAATTAAAGCTGGTCAGAAAAATATAATGAATCTTTGAAGAAATATATAATTCAAACTGTTCTGTACATTTAATTGGAAGCGACTTCTTTCCATGAGTTTATAAGCTATGGATGCATGTGGATAAATTTCCATCAGTTGAGAATTCCATTGAATTGAAGTCTCTGGATAATATTCCCTTTTAATTGGTGGATTCCTTAACTGGGTGATAATGGTTCTCAGATAGAATCCAAAATGTTAACTGTTGTGAACCTCTTCAGATGCACCTTGTAAGACCTGCTAGATAGCTGTGTTACATCGTCTGTGAGAGGTTTTGTAAGTGTCCAGATGTACATACATAAATTACATACATACATGCACACTTGCAAGCATGCATATATACTTGCACACATGTATATTATACATAGTTTGTGACTACTGAGATTACTTCTCTTTTGAATATCTGTAGGTGGGCTAAATTTCGAGGTGCATGAACGTCACATATTTTAGGGTCATGAAAATCATTGATTTCATGAGCCATATGCAGCATTCATGTGGATTATGCTGCCTAGCTGGTATTAGTTTGATCCAGATTTGCTTCCTCTTCTAGAATTCAGGCATACCTCTTTACTATTATTATTATTATTACTATTATTATTATTTCCGAAATTTGATACCGCCCTTCTTCCAACATGTTTTGCTCAGAAGTGCACACACACGTCTCGACGGCACAATTGCAGTTGTACTGCAGAGCAATGGTGCGCGAAGTACTTGCTCAAGGTCCCTACACAGCGACTGACATCCTGGACGAGGCTCGAACCCGCCCGCCCAGCACACACTGAACGTTACGGGCTGACCGCTCTACCCGATCAACCACTGTGCCACACCACAGTGGCACTATGGCTATCAGGGATGTGGTCTCGAGACCGCGGTCTTGGTCTCTGGACCGGAAAACTGCGGTATTGGTCTTGGTCTCGAATGCATCGGTCTTGGTCTTGGTCTCGGACCATCGGTCTTGGTCTTGGTCTCGACTACGTCGGTCTTGGTCTTGATCTTAAAGGAAAGGTCTTGGGATTGGTCTCCGTCTTTGGTTAGCGTTCGTGGTCATTTGCCGTATCAGAGCAATTTCTTTGATATTTGTCGGTTATTTTCGATTATTAGAGACACCAGATGTTTAGGCCCTATGCGATTGTTATCGACTTATGGCATGCTGATCATCTATATATACATGTTATTATGGGCAAAAAATGCATTTGCAACGTAACCAGCCATTTCAAAATTTGCTTTCACAAATGTCAACGTTTTGGAACAATCTAAAACTTATGTGGTCGGCCACGTGTAGTCAATTCTGAATAAAAGTAGGTCTATGCAGCTCTACATCATTCAAACGAAACGTTAATCTACTTGTTCAGATGTTTTATTTATAACTAATCGTATACTGTAAGTAATTTATAGTGGGATATTCTCAGGCCGAAGCCAAGGGCTGAACCCGCAAAAGTTCAGACTGGCCGATAAAACGGTTTTCTGGACTATTATTAAGATTACTATTCATCAGCAATAAAACTAATGTTTTAAGCGTTTTATTCCGTTTTAGCGTCTTAATAAATCGAATTGTTTGAGCTCTTCGTTTTTCTTCTGGTGGTGAGCGTCCTCTGCCCCCCTCATGCAAGCATCTAGACCAGGCAGTGCCACCCATTCAGAATCATTTTCTGTTGTTGGCCCTTTTACCTGAAAGACATTCCACTGCTGCCAAGGAGTATAGTGTACCTTAAATTGCATATCAAATTGACTTATAATTGTTATTATATCCACATTGATATGGGAATCAAACTTGGTTCTTCATCCTCAGCCTTGTACTCCTGTGCGTTACCCATTCCCTGTTTTGAAATGCCTTATTCGTTTGAGACAACACTGACTTAAATCGGGAGTGCATCTGAATCTTTGAGTGGCGTTATACAAATGTTCAATTACAATAACAGCACCACAATCAAGTTACTCAATCAATTGATTGTCTGAACCTGTGTTCCTGAAGATCCTCTGACTAGGGACTTATGGGTTTCAGTCTCCTGGGTTCTGGGTCGTGGCACCCTTCAGTCAGCTGCCAAATGTTGCCCATGTATGTCATCGTCTCTGTATCTGCGCAATAGTCTAGTGTGGATGACCCCAACCTACCTGCACTCTGGTGTTCTCTTTACGTGTGATATCCACTTGCAGTGAGGTTGTGGTTGGGACCTACCAGATGGACCTACCTACCTTTATGGAGCTTCCACGTATGTGCTCTGCCACGTCCCAATCCAGGAGCTCTACCCATTTTGGCCCTTCAGCTTGAAACTGTCTTCCACAGTCCCTGAACCTAGGATTACTAGTTATCTCACCTTACCAGTTCCAGAGACACCTTAAGACTTTCCTGGATATTCTCTGTCCCAAGCTCTGGCGCCCGTTGAGAGCACTGCTGATTTTAAGCGGCACTATACAAATGTTCGATTGATTTACATCACATCACATGAATCCTGCTGTTGCTCAGTCCAGAAGCTTTGTTTGGGTGGAACCTACCAGATGGACCAGATATTTATTCCTTCCACAGTTTCAAAATCTATTTTCAAAGTGCCACTAATGGGTTTTTACAAGGAGTGGCTAAGTTTAATTGTTTATTACAAGTATAATAACAATTAGAAAGCAAGTGCTCAACCTTAAATTATAATATAGTTCCAGTTGCTCAACCAACCCCACAATGCCATTATGTCACCCTCGGCTACCAGTAATCTATCAGCCCTCCTATATTTGTATCCATGTACTTAACCCTCTTAGCATGTTGAAAATCCTGATATTGATAACAATGGTGTTGCACAATGAAGAACAAAAAAAGAAGCCATGGGAATGAAGTGTTAGCATCTTCATTTTCTTAGCCTTGTCATATGAGGGTGGGTGACCTCTCCCTGGCCGTTTCATTTCCCATCGACATTGGGTATGGTCTGTGTGCTCACTATAGCTGTGTAGGCCATGGGTGCAGAACGCAGGCTTCTACTCTGTTGGGGGGGATTTGAACCTATGACCTCTCAACTGACAGTCCAACACTGATTGCTACATTATCAAACTCCCACATAATGAGGTAATGATTATTATTTGGGTGACAATAGAGTTCCATTGTGACAATGTCATAATGCAGTTCTCTATTCATGTGTTTTTTCTGAACATTGTCAGCTTTCAACAATGGCGTAATCTGCTGATGAAAAAAATCAGTTGTTTGCAGATGATGATTTAAAATGCTAGAAAGGGCTGAGAGACTCACAAGCAGAAGAAGGAGGGAGAGGAGTGTGGAGGAGAGGAGGGAGGGAGTGGAGGAGAGGAGGGAGGAAGTGGAGGAGAGGAGGGAGGAAGTGGAGTATGGATGGCTTTAAAGTTGGATGATCCCAGTGGTGAGAGCAGTCATTGCTGCATTTGAGTGGATGGAAGGAGTTGGGAAGGCTTGGGATTCTGTCGAGATAAATGCTTCTGGGAATCGATTGATGGTCTCGGGTGGCCTGTCATGTCTCACAATGTCCCGTTTACGATTTACGTGTGGCCAATGGCACGTCATTGCCAAGAAAAATCGTCGATATTTTGACGAATCCTCTTTTTTTCTTACTATAGTTTTGTCAAATTACCTAGTCTAATTTTGTGATCTTAATGAAGGGATAAAATTATGTTCATCTGTCGGTTTCTAATAATTAACACTTAGTTCCTTCTGTGATACTTAAAAGGCCTTTTATTCATATAGATTAGCCATGTAGTTTCTTATGGGTTGTTACTGCTACTATTTTTTCAAACTGAGAATACACTGAATGCTTCCTTCATTGCAGTACTCTTTAATCTTTATCCTTGTCTCTCTTTGGTGTTCAATTTGACACATCTTTACCTACTCTCAAACATCAGTTTGACGACGCAGTCGGGGACGAGAGAAGAGATGGGAAGATATGATACAAAAGGACCTGAAGACTCTCAGATTTAAAAATGAAGACACACACGACAGAGTCAAATGGAGTAGAAGGATCCGAGTGGCTGACCCCTCCATTGTGAGGGAGTAATTCAAGCCTGAAGGAGATATATATAAACATCACCTGAGTGGCGCTTTAGAAGTTCGGAGATTACAATTCGATGATGCCGTTTTTGAAAAATTCCCACAAATTTTATTTTCACTTTTTTTCTGATGTCTAGTTATCTACTTCTATTACCGTATCCAACCGGTCATGTCTAAGGTACTCGTATGGATTTTAATTCCTTGACCATCAGACCAATTTTTTAATCTACATCCGGATCAAAATTTCATTGGAGTAGCCTGTGTCAAGTTTATCTTTTGCATCATTGTCCATGTCTCGCACCTTAAGATTCATTCTATTCTGAGTGAGTCTCATTTTCTTCAAAATACATCCTTTATCATTTGGTGGATATTCTTGCCTTCAATGAAACTTGGCTCAAACCGTCTGAATTCCTTCTGTCTTTACAGAGATAACAACTTCCTCTTTCTCTCTTCTTAAGCTGACATCAACAGTAGTGGTGGAGATGATTTTCTAGGGTGCACTGTGGCCGATTGGTTACAGTGGTCGGCCCATAACACTCAGTGTGGCCTGATTGCACGGGTTCGACTCTCGTCCGAGGAGTCACTGTGTAGGGACTTAGAGCAAGTCCTTCACGCACAATTGCTCTGCATTACAACTGCAGTTGCGTCGTCGAGGTGTGTGTGCAGTGCTGTGCACTGCACTTCTGAGCTGATTGTAAGAAGAGCATTACCAAATTTCAATTGTATTGTATTGTATTTCATAACAAGTCACACCTAAAGTTTGCTCACTTCTCATCATCACCTATTCCAACCCAGAAGTGATTTGAAATTCTGTCTACTCTCTATCCTGGGCTGTGAAAATTAGCATCCCACCCTTTCTGGTGTTATGTTTCTCCCTCTATATCACTGACTTTTCATTTGCCATCCAGTGACTGCTTGTAATGCTTATCCTTTTCTACGTATTCTAATGGGGGGGAGACAATTTATCCACATGGACAATGCCTGACAAAGAATTCTTGTATCTCTTGTTCTACTTTTATCTGATAAATGAAGATATGCAGGTGCTGCACATCCACTCTTCAACTCGTGCTCATCAAGCCTTCTTCCGTATTGAACCATCTTCATTTTACATCCGAAGGTGAATGTTCCTTTTGCGCACACTTTAGCCTTTCCACTGTTTCCAGTGAAATACATTTTTTTATAGTGATTCTTTATGAGGTAATAGGTAGTTACTCTATATGTCTGTATGAATGAATGCATGCATATGTGTAATTTTGTGTTTGTATGTAGTTATGTAAATGTATGTATGAATGGATCCAGTCATGCATGTATATACTATATATATATATATATATATATATATATATATATATATATATGTATGTTGAATTGTGGATGTATATATGTGTGTACAGATGGATGGATCTACATACATACATACATACATACATTCATACGTGCATACGTATGTAAGTATGGATGGATGTGTCTGGCTAATTGTAAAGAACCTCAGAAAGACGCTTGACATGGAAATCTAATGGATGTAAAAAGGGTATTCTTCGGATGACCTGAAACTCTTTCCGGAGCTATGATGGGAAATAATATGTGTTTTTCATGGCATGAAACTGTTTCAGGAGGCAGGTCCCAGCAGCATAGCCAGGTGTTTACACATGACAAATGCCCTTCTTATCAAGATAAATGTTTTCAATTTGTTACATTGTTTTCATCTGATTATTAAGTGCTTCTGCTCTTTCAGGAGCGCCCCCAGTGCTATATACCCCCAGAGAAGAAGGAAGGTTTAACCCTTTAACGATCAGCTGCATATGTTTTCCCATGCATTTTAGTGCACGCTGGTCGTTAAAGGGTTAAGGTCAGAAGTGCAGCCAGAGAAGATGGTAAGGCAAAGAGAAGAGAAAAGTCCATTCCATATCTAGGGATCTATACAGGCAAAGGATCTGGATTAAGCCATTGTGATCCTAACACTAGAAACAAAAGGGTCAAAAAGGTAGGAGGATTTGAGAGGACACAATGACCTGGCATAAAGGGAATGGGAAGTTTGGTGATAATATATTTTGGAGCAAAACCGGGCTGAGATTAAAAGATGATAGTGAGAACTTTAAGTTGAATGCATGTAGAAAGAGGTCAAGCCAACGTAGCTAACCAGCCATAGATGTAGAGATGTGAGAGAAACGAGGCAGGCGAACTAAGAGTCTTGCAGCAGTGTTCAGTACCGACTGAAGAGGAGACAAACGAACCTTAGGATAAACCTACAAGGAGAGAATTGCAATAGTCAATGCAGGAAAAGACTATTGAGGTAAAAAGGTAACTATAAGTCTGTAACTCAATGTTCAAACTGTCAAATGTAAGCTAAAAAAAATTACATAACCTAAGTTACCTACCATGTGACCAAAGTGTTGTTATACATTATAATACAGTTAGAAAGAATTGAAAGAGGTTTAAGTCATTATAATGTTGGAATAAATGAATTGTGAAGAAAATGGTCACAGAGGGGGCGGCCACTAGCCTCTGCTCCATCCATCCATAGCCATGCCATTGAAAGATCCCATGCAGGAGAAAGCATGATGTGCCAGTATAATCCTATTTAAGATTAGAACTAAATGTATCACATATACGAAACAGATGCATGGGAGATATCCTTCATTTTTTTCAGAAGAGAAGATAATGTAAGCTGCTCCTGCCAGTTTAATGATATTGACAGCAGAGTACAACTTGCAGTGAGCTTTATTCTTAATTGATTTGAGTGCAGAGGGAAGAGGTGACAAAGGGAAGTAGCACAGTTTTCCTGGCATTTTATATCACTGTTCCAAAGGACAAACATATGCCACAGCTGCGCACGCCATGACTGGCAGGCCAAGGTAATCCTATGTATCAAAATATATGCAAGAAACACCAAGGCCAAATTCCATTTCTTTGCCAGTAGCTCAGCTTAAGTGATTGGCTCACTATATTTCTTATGCTTAGATTGGTCATTGATGGCTTGAGTTGTGCTTAATAAGCATCAACTGTGTCATGTTAATAGTCTGACCATGTTCATGCAACATGCAAATTAGTCGTATTGTATATTCATTGCATCTGATTTACAATGCCTCACACCGTGTTAGTTTCATTTAAAAATTTCTGGATTTTCAGTAAATTGTATAGTAACTTACTTCTCATTGGAGCCACTCAGAATGAGCGACTAGAGCTACAGAATCAAAAATTTATATTCATCATCAGTTCCTGATGGCAGCCATTTTGGTGGCAATGCGTACAAAGAAATGATCTCCATTGTCCTTGGCTATATATCAAGTTCACTGCTCCACTTAGTGTCGGTTCAAGAGATGCTATGTCCTCGTGTATATTATCCATGCAGCCGCATTCCAGTGTAGTCTTGGTCTGTCTTTATTTCTTTTCCTTCAAGTTGTCCATGTAGTGCATTGTGTGGAATTCGGTCAACTAGCCTTCTCTGCATTTCCAAACCAGTGGCGTCTTCGTCAAGTGACTTTATCTTGTAGAGTTCTTTGGATACCTAATGATTGTCCTATGTCATTGTTTCTTATTTGCTGTCGTCTGGAAACGCCTGATATCATCCGCATCCAACTCAATTTGGCCATAAGAGCCGTAAAATGAAACCCTAAATATCAACACATAATATCCATATAACTAACATTGGCTGCATTTCAAGAGTCCTGTCTAAAGTCAATCATTCTGTTCATAAGGCACTACATTTAAATAACCTCTGACCTCTCCATCTCTGCTCATTATCTACATCCATGCAGCAAAATATTTCAGTAAAGCCACATCTAATCGTAATCGTAATCAGGGAACTTTTAAAGCACCACTTGAAAGCCAAGCACAGGGCACCAGCTTATTCACGAGCGCTGCGTCAAACCAATGGGGTTGTCCAAGGGGTAGTCCCATACCGGGTGACTGGTTTGATGGTTTGAAGCTTTGGATGACTGGTTTGAACTTTGAAGCTATGGATGACTGGTTTGATGTTATGAGTGACTGGTTTGAAGCCAAGGGTGACTGGTTTGAAGCCATGGGTTACTGATTTGATGTTATGGGGGACTCGTTTGAAACTATGAATAACTGGTTTAAAGCTATGGGTGACTGGTTTGAAGCCATGGATGACTCGTTTTAAGCTTTGAGTGACTGGTTTAAAACTATGGGTGACTGGCTTGAAGCTTTGGGGGACTGGTTTTAAGCTTTGGGTGACTGGTTTGAAGCTTTGGGTGACTGGTTTGAAGCTTTGGGTGACTGGCTTGAAGCTTTGGGTGACTGGTTTAAAACTATGGGTGACTGGTTTGAAGCTCTGACTGACTGGCTTGAAGCTTTGGGTGACTGGTTTGAAGCTTTGGGTGACTGGTTTGAAGCTTTGGCTAACTGGATTGATGCCATGGGTGTATGGGTGAATAGTTTTAAACTTTGGAATATGCAGTAATTTACTGTGCCTCCAATCCCCTCTTTGTTGTCTCTGAAGTTTAAATTCAAGTCTCACCTCCTTCAACTCGCTTAGCCACCCTAGCATCATTCTCTGGGATCTCCAACCACATGGACGTTGTAATGCAATGTAATCAAGCATTTATATAAAGATTGTATTGGCCTGCAGATTTCAATTAATGTGACCATCAATTGGTGGCTTGTGGTTTATTATAGCGGCACAATAGAAGTCATTAGGTTATATGATATTAGATTATATGCATTGGCTTCCTGTTGCAGAGCATGTCACATTCAAGAGGCTCACTTGTCGACACTGCATCAGCTGGCATTCATCAGAAGGCTCTTTGCTTCCAATCTCCAGTCAACAAGGACGACTTTTACTGCTTTCTGGTGCCATCTATAATTGTATATGCACTTCAGCTGAAGTCCATTTTGCTTTCTCGTGTGTTTGGAATATTTTGCTATTGCAAATGCATATTTAATGCATTGCTCTGCACAACATACATTTTGAAGCTCTTCTTAAAAGGCTGCTTTTCAAATCAACTGCCTAGCTGTGTGCACATGCCTCTGTGAGTTATTGAAAATGTGCCATGTTGAGTGCCTTCATACACTATGTATGTATGTATGTATGTATGTATGTATGTATGTATGTATGTGTGCATGTATGAATGTATGTACGTATGTATGTATGTACGTATTTATGTATGTATGAATGTATGTATATATGAATGATGTATGCATATGCACGAAAACACTTTGTAATGTATGTCATGTACATGTAATGCAAAATTTCAAGTGTGCTGATATATGTATGTATACTATATGCACATATGCATACATATTAGCATACATATATGCATACATATTAGCATTCATATATGCATGCATACATCCACACATCCAAGCATGCGTAAATACGGTGGCCAATTGGCTAGAGCTGTGGGCCTGTAACGTGTAGATATGAGTTCGATTTTCGTGTGAGGATGTTTTTACTATGTAGAGAGACCTTCATCAATTCTTTGCTTACATTTGCTCGGCAATATTATTGCATTTACGTCATCTGTGCATGTGTGCACTTCTGAACTTTGTAGGAAGAGCGATATCAAACAACAACTGTATTATACATGAATGCCTACATAATACACGAAAGCAGATTTCATGGAACAGGAGTTATATTGTGATTCTCTTAGCAAAATTGTTCTTGTAAAAGGAAGGTAGTTGTTGACTTATCAGTTTTAAGTGTAGAGCTGTAGTTAAAGACATGGCATTGGTAAGAAAAGTGAGAAGTAATGTAATTGCTACAAAAACTCAATGTGATGTAACCAAGACATTTCTCTCATGCTGTTACTAATTTGAGTTCTAAGGGTTTCTGTTGCTGGATGTGCTGAATATTTATGGTGGTTATGTCAGGAGTTATGTAATGTGTGAGTGCAAGGCATGGAAAGGGATAAATCGATGAATCGGATGGTGCCTGAGTGAGGGAGTAAGGAGATAAGAATGATTCACTTGATGCATGTAGGTTCTCTCACGAAATACGAATAAATAATAAGTGGAGAGTTGAAGGAATCGTCTGTGGGTCAAAGGTCGTGCGATAACGAAAAGTAGGTTCCTCTGTGTTGAATGGGTGACTGGACAGAATGATGGATGGAAGGTCTGAAGGCAGGAAGGGAGAGAGGGGGAGGGAGGAAAAAGAGGCGGCAACTGATGATATAAGATCTACTGGATCTGACTCCAGAGAGCATGCAACGGTTCAGATGGGATGCCAGGGCAAACGGTGGACCAGATGAACTGCAAAATCGCCTTTAAACTGGCCATCTATTATGTGTGGCTCTTTGCACTTGTACTGAAGCGTCATGTGGATAATGTTGCTTTTACGTATGTGAGAAGTGCTCCTCTCTCTCTCATGCATCCACTCTGCTTGTGATTGTCACTCTTTACATCAGTTATGCAAAGCTTTAGCAATGGCTACACTCACATTTAATTGAAACTATGTTGTTATCTGTATTTGTCCGTTCCCTATTATTAAATTAAAGGATAGCTAATAATGATTGTAATATTAATTAATGTGTGGATGTGAACATTTGTCTATTGTTGAAACAGACAAATGATTGATTGAATGGTTAACTATTTATGATTTTAACAATATTTTTTATGATTTTTGTGATAATATTATTTTATGTATAACTAGCTGAAGTACCCGGTTTTGCCTGGTTAGACCTTAAAATTCTTGAATGTGTTGAACATTGCTTCCCCACACTTGCCTATGAGGAGGCATTTGCAATATGGGCAAATGACTGGTGACTTTTGGCAGGGTTTTGCACATATTGTAAATGCATCTTTATAGGCGAGCGTGGGGAGGGAGCAGTATTTTGGGATCGCAAACCCCCATAAATTTTTCTTTGCTGCTAAAAAGTATTCTTGCAAAATTTGGGAGCAATTGCTCGAGTTGATCAAAAGTTTTGGGGGAACATACAAGGTCACATACCTACTTCTCTTTTTAATATAGATAAGTGAGTTTGTAGTCTATGTGTTTACAGTTTCAATGCTCAGTGTTGGAATATATTGGTGAAAGATTTGTGATGCATTTGTTACCTAACTCTTTCAAGAATGAGATACTGTTGTGGGGTTTGACAACATCCTGGATTCAAATCTTGGATTCAGAATTCAAAGGTATATTCATTAGCAATCTACCATCCCACTCACTCAGTGCACACTTAGTGTTACAGCCGACCGCTCTAACTGATTAGCCACCGTGCTATATGTGTGAGAGAGCCTGCAAGTTGAGACTACTTTCCAGATGTTCAAGCATCATTTAACTGCAGATGAATTTGTCACTCTTAATGAAATTCTGCATCAATGGCGCCCTTTAGAACTGACTTCAAGTATTTCATAGAAACCACAGAAATGAATATACTTTCTGTTTCAACTGTCTTGGGTCCTGGTAGACCAAAGCTTTCAAAGGTTCTGTTTTGAGTAAACTCCTGTTTGCACCATGATTTACAACTTTTCATTGCTTAGTGGCAGATTACTTGACAGTTACTTATATATTACCAATTCCAAAATATTATTTTCATCAAATCTTTATATCAGGTCTAATCCTGATTTATCTCCAATGACATGCTTCTGTTTTTCGCAATGTTCAGTCTGGGATGGCTACTAATATACCGACTTTTTCTAAATCTTTCTGATACTGAATTTCTTCATGAAGCCAACAACTTGAGTGGCTTATGTATGTTCAGTTAGTATTCATTTCGTGTTGCTATTTTCTAGAGCACACAACCATGTCCTCCCTCCTAAAGATTGATGACTCTCAATTTATTCCTAGATCATTATACAAAAACATTTACTAATTTATATTAATTCTAGCTGCTTTTATATTGTTCAATGTCACTCAAGTAAGCATTTCTGTGTTATTGTCAGATTGTGTTATTTTTAATTAAACGAATTTCTCATCATCATATGTAGTTTATGTCTTGTTCTTGTCTCTAGGGACTGAATCTGAATTCCAGCTACTGTGGAGAGGCAGAACAGAATGGTCCTCTGGTTGGAACCATTTCCCTCGACTCTGTTCCACTTAAAGAGTTTCTGGGCATTCAGTTGACAGCCATCGCAGCCACAACAACGGGAGACCACACGGTTCTCTTTCTTGGCACGTCTCAAGGTCACATCAAAAAGGTCAGTACCTTTTTTTATCCACAGAAAGAAATTACTTCCCCAACAGCAATGCTACAGGTTAAAGATATTAGTATCTTCATCGTATCGTATCTTTAGATTTATACAGCACCTATTGCAGAATAACTATTCAGCACAGAAACTCTGGGGGAGAAGAAAATTCTTTTAAAGAGTGAGAGGCCTAAGGAGAGAAACCAGTTATTAGTTTAGCCCCTTATGATGGAGAAGGGTCATTCTAGGTAAATGGACTCACAGCAGCAAACATAAACACCAAAAGTTATTGTGTGTATATGACAAAATTGGACATTTACTTTCCATAATTATGTCCTACATCCGGACCCATATGACCTAGTAGTGGTGGCACTGGCCTTGAAAATTTAGCATGCAATAGGGGCAATACGCATGTTCCGCACATGATGTATATTTAAAACATATTGAAAGATGTACAAAAAATTGATCTTTTATCTTTCTTTTGGTTCTCAATTGCGTATTTTGCTTTTGTGCAGCGCTGCCACTACCAGCGAGTACCATCCGTAGGCAAAGCGTAGTTAACCTGCCATGTCACGGCTACGAAGAACTATCTATAGTCAACGCAGAGTGTATAGCAATATCCTTCGTATAGCGTATTGTCGCACTCTAGGCTATAACAATAAATTTATTATTTAATAACTTTATTTGTCAAAAAACTGCAAAACCTTGTTATGAAATTTGAAATATGAAGGTATCAACAACGTCTTTACTATCTACTGTTTACCGGAAAGTGGGTGGAGCCAATTCATGTGGGAAAATTACTGATTTGGTTGCCACTTGGGAATTGCAACCAAAAGAAATAAAAATGTATAAATTAACATCATTATTCTAAAGAAAAATCAATTGAACGTTAAGTTCTTGTTTAATTAATCAATAACTTAGAAGTAAGTCCTCAAGTCCTAAATTTATTTGATGAAAATATTATTTTATCAAAAAAATTATTTTTTTCTAAAAAGTTATTTTTAGCTATTTGCAGGGAGGGGTAATATTTGCCGAGGCAAATACTTCCGAATAGTCCAATATTCGGCCGAGGCGAATGTCCGAGGCGATTTCCGGTTATGCCCTAATAATATGTGTAGTACACACAGAGCCCTGAGTTACAATATGTTAATTATTATTGACTATAATAGTTTTCTACAATCATCATCTATTGCAAAAAAGTACCAACTGATCCATGATCTGATCAATCTTACCAAGTTGTTTGACTTGGAAATAGGTTTTCTGAATCATTACTGAGAATCTGCTGAAGAGAAAGAAGAAAAGTCCCTTAAGCTGGCTCCATGCTTAGCAACTGATTTTTTTGGCCTTGGCATATGAGAGTGGGTGTGCCCTGGGTGATCATATATGTTCAATGCATTGATTGCATTCATCATGGGTGAGTTGGCTATGATTCCAAGTGGAGCCAATATTGAAAAGAACTGTCTGCCCTGATCGGGATTTCAACCCTAGTTTACTCTCCCGCATACTAACCCCTAGCTATACTTACAGATTGATGTGCACTGATTCAATGGATAAGTTGCTCTGTCTGTAACATGAACAGTACAGCATGAGATTGTAGTCAGGCTGTCACTGTTGAGGTTCTGTTGTACAGTAGTTATCAATGTTCCCTATTATTTTTTATAGTTAGTGTGCAGAAGAAATTTTTTATGTGCAATATTTTATAAATGGTTCACACTTTTGTGCAGGTCCGAGCTGAATGCGATGATAGTTACATTGAGTTAAAAGTCTATGGTAATAAGTTGTTACATTGAGTTAAAAGTCTATGGTAATAAGTTGTTATATTGAGTTAAAAGTCTATGGTAATAAGTTCTGATTATCTAAGTAAAGTTCCTTGTCTAAAGATAAATAAGGGGACGTATCAACCAAAGAACCAAATTTACTGGGGTAAGGTATAGGCCACAGCCGGTTAAGAGACTAGATTTACATAGTGTCGTAAAGATAAATCGTGGATTGTTATTTTTGCAAGAAACATTTATGTATGCACACTAAATTCTTGTTGTGCACCTCTGAAAGTTAGAGGGAGGAAGATTCATGTGTAGTTGTATTGTTAATTAATTCATTCATTGTTGTGGTTTGGATAGATAGCTCTGCTGTTATTGTGTACCTTAGTCACCATGGTCAAAAACTGTTGCCTGGAGCCAAGGTCTTTTCTTATGGAATAATTAGTGTGTGTGTAGATGTCTGATTTAATGATGATTGCTTCTTATCAGATCCTGCTTGAAGGCGATGGTAGCATTTGGGAATACGAGGATATGGTCTTACAGGATGGCTCTGAGATCGGTTCTGATTTGAAGTTCAATTCCAAAAGAACCCATTTATACTCTATGACAAAAAACAAGGTACAGTCTCATTACTTATTACTTTGTAGTATGATTTAATGTGGTAGCTCTTTTTTAAAGAATTTGTTAAAGGTCCTTGATGAATTCTATCATTTGACATGTTTTTTTGGCTCTAAAAATGTGCAGAAAACCTGTCATTGGCTGACTTGCTGATCAACATGGTGTGTGGAAAAAGAAGACTGACATGGTTTGGGTATGTGGTAAGGATGGATGATTAGAGAATACAGGCAAGGGCATTATATTTCCACGTGTAGGAAACACAGAGTCGAGGAAGACAAATACATGGATGGGGAAAACCTCATCGCCAGCACATGCAGTTGACAGAAGAGAGAAGAGCAGAAGTGGTGTTTGGAAAGCGACTGTGCTTCACATTTCCTGAGATGCGTACAATTTTATTCTGAAATTTTATATTGCCCTTCTTCCAACATTTTTTGCTCAGAAGTGCACACATGCCTTGGCGGTGCAACTACAGTTGTACTGCAGAGCAATTGTGCACGAAAGTCTTGCTCAAGGTCCCTACACAGTGACTCCTCGGATGAGAGTCGAACCCCGCACACTCAGCGCACACTGGGCGTTACGGGCTGACCGCTCTAGCCAATCGGCCACCGTGCTACAACATATGGGAAGCATAACTAGTTACTACTTAGACGAATGATTTCCAGTGTATGTTTTCTTATCCTAGTGATTTGGTTCTAAGTATGCTTTAGAGAAAATTGAGTTTTTGGTTTTTATGTACTTCAAATAGCTGCTGTATAGACAGAAGTTTAAAGTTTTTTTACAGTGTATGATATGTTTTGAGCTGAACTGTAGTTTTAAGAAATGAGGTAATCTGATTGGAACTATTGTGGCTTGTGGTAAATTGAGAAGAGGTTTATTTTTGCCAGGCTTTGTTGATTTGAACCACAGTTTTAGAGCACGGCCACAGGTACTGAGCAACTTGGAAAGCTTCTGATGAACTGTTTTCTTGACTTGATGACACCTCTGTTAGTGGGTCGGCTCTTTAGAAACATTGGCAGTGACCAGAGCAACAGGTGGTCATAAGCAATCCTTACCCATTTATATGCCCCACTGGTGATTTAACAGAGGCAAATATTCTCCAATAATGTGCCGGCACCTCAGTCGTAATAATAGTGATTTATGACTTTAATAAAAGATTCCAGTCCTTTACTTTCCTGTGAGTTTCATGGGTTTAGATTCATAACAAATATTGCATTAGTCCTGCATTTATGAATATCTTTCTGTGAGGAATTCTTTCTTTTCCGTTTCCAATAAACGCTTAGTGAAAATGAGATTGAATTTGCTTTGGTGATGAGCAAAATTTCCTTTTATATGTTGAGTTTCTTGCTTTATATACATAAATATTTATAATGTTACAGTTATTTGTCTTGCCACTCATGTAGCTCCATATGACTATTGGATAAATGCGTTTGAATGTGTGTTGATCATTATCTTAACCATAATCTCCAAACTTTTAAACTGCGTTTGTCTTGCATCAATGGAAGGATGCTTACTTGCATACATATGGAGTTCCTTATGTCTTCTAAAGTTTAGAATTAGACTCTAGTGCCTCTTCTTTCGGCAAGCAGCAGTAGACAGAGTGGCCTCAGATGACATCTGGAGCTGTGTGTTCCAAATTCTGTTTAACTGACTAACTAACTTCAGACTGTTTCCAACCTCGGTCACATTTCCAAAATGCTTGAATGCCTATTCCTGATACGTGTTTTGTGTACTTGTAACATCTGCTCCAAATGTAGGACTTCTAAATCTACTTACTGGTTGAATAGTTCACAGACAGAAAGTTCATGACCAAAAGGTTCCTATTCGCCCATTGTATTCGGTGAAATAGAAGTTGGATTGTTGCTTGCTAATTCAACTTCTATTTCAGCAAGAATTATTTTAATCCATCCAACTTCTATTTAAGCAAGAATTTTTTTAAATAATTCAACATCTATTTCAGCATGCATTATTTTCACCATTCATCATTTGTTGGTGAACCATTTGTCGGTGAACCATTTGTCGTGAACCATTTGTCGGTGAACCATTTGTCATGAACTATTTGTCGTGAACCATTTGTCGTGAACCATTTGTCGGTGAACCATTGAGACTGCCCTCATTGCCTTAACTTAACAACATGTTTCATGCTTCTGATAACTCGCTTCGAGCGCTTCACGTGATGCTGCAGTTGATGTTGTTTTCATGACTCTTCACCTGATGCTGCAGTTGATGTTGTTTTCATGACTCTTTACGTCCTCTGCTGTTTCCGGTTCTGCTGGAGTTTTTTGCGTGCTTATCCCATCTTCTCATCTTATCTCAATGCAAATGCCTATTCATCTGATCTTGTTTCTTGGATCATTCATCTTTTCCTGCATTTATTTTGCCTTTCTGTCATATCACTTACAAAAAGTCTAACCTGCATAATATAAAATGCTGACGATCCTCACTGCTCAGTCACTGTCTCTCTATGGATTCCTCAGCTGAGGCTGAATCTTCAATCAGCCTTGCACTTCCTTTACATTTTATTCTGATTTACGATACAATAGGCCTACACTTGCAACTGCCCTTGATGCCGTCCTTCTTTGAAGTTTCCAAGAACTCTGGAGTGCAAACGCCTTGACAGCGCAATTGCAGTTATATTGTAGAGCAATTTTTTTGACAAAGGACTTGCTCAAAGTCCAAATGCAGCTACTGCCTTGGACGAGGATGAAGCCCATACTCTCCACGTTACAGGCTGACTGCTCTAATGAATCGCCACTGTACTGCACTATTGAATGATACTGCAATCAACCTGTATATGTCAGAGCCAACCCTTGCTACAACATATCAGTATCTATTACCTTTCTCATCTCATTAATCTATCAACTGTACAGGCACTGAACAGCATATAATAGAGAATATTAAAACTCTTGATCTTACTATTTATTGCTTACTCACTATGACTTGTGTTGCATTATGCTGTGTTTAAGCATTTGTTGAGCGCCTCTGGTAGGGTGAAGCCTTTCATTGTGCAACACCTCGTGTGAAGAAGCAAGTTTTGAGAAAATTGAATGATGAAGAGAGATTGCCAGAGAGTAGAGCGAGCAGATGGAGAAATGCTTACCAATGAGAGGGATCAATTGGAGCAATAGATAAGGACTGAGCCATAACTGTTCTAGTACCTGGAACTAGGAGGTGATGTCTAATTGAGGAACAATGTGGATGGCGGGAAGAAGCTGAATGTGGCTTTGTAGGCCAGTATGAGGATTTCGAGTTGAATGAGAGCACAGAGATGGGAGCCAGTGAGCACCATTTGTCCTTGAACTATTTGGCGTAAGGAAGGGAGCCAATGACTTCTTACGTGTTTTCCATTTGCCTTTCTCTGTCATTTCAGGGTCTATGGTCACTTTAGATGCTCTCTGACAGGGCGCTTTACTTTTGCAAAATGCCTTGTGTAGTTTTTGGGTCTCAAACAGACTATGTGAATTTTTTTTTGGTATTGTGTTCTATGTTAACCTATATTCCTCCCTTGGGTCCTCCATGTTATCCATCGTTCTTCCTGTTAAGTTGTGCTCTGTTATACCTCTTTAAGCCAGTTTTTGCTTCTATTGCTATGAAGCCACATGTTTGTAGTTTATTTTTTGTGTTCATATTGTTGGATAACAATAAATGAGTTAAACCTGGTGTTGTATGGAGTGCCATCTTTTAATGTAAACAAGCTGCTCATGGTTTAAGACTCTTCTGCTAGAATCCTTGTTTGTCCTACTTCGTCATCGAATGCATTAGATTAGCCTCATCAGAATCTCTGCCATCCTGTTTAATGGTATATTAAGTTTTAGAATCGCACGATTGAAGATTAAAGCCCAGTCTTCTGTTAGGTTTTTCTGTATTTTCTATATTCTCTCTATTTCTCTGTCTATATTGTCTATAGACTTTGTTGACATTCTTCTGATGTTGTGGCTTGTTAAAAGGGCTTAGCTTCATAACAATGTCAGATTATCTGCCTTCTGCTGCTCTGCCCTTTCCATCTGAAATCATCGGCCACAAAGACTGACTTGCTAAGTGGCTATCATTTAAATTACTTGTCAGGATCTGCTAGTTTCTTCTGGCCTTTCTATAACTCCTTGGTTCCTAGGCATTCATCCTCATCTCACAGCCAGATCTAATGATTGTGTGCACGGCAACTACTTTAACCCTTTAACAACAACCTGCGTTGGTTTCCCATACATTTTAGTATGTGCACATCGTTGAAATGTTGAGTTAGATAAAACTATGTACACGCATTGACTACTCGCCTCTGCAAGAGGCGCTATATAAATCAATGGACACACGACGTATACATGGATTCATCAATATTAGTATATGTAAATATGTGCATGACCAGGTATACATTCCATAGTGATTCAGAATTGGAAAAGATAATTTTGTATGAGAGGAAGAAGAGAGACTCGAGCGGTCAATTCTGCCGCTAATATTCTACTGAATCAAGCTGCATGCTGGGATGATTGTGAGTCTTAAGCAAATTCCAGTGTCAGTTAATTAGCTACGCTCAAAATTTGGTTGAATTCAGGTGTTGTAGAGCAGGAAATGAGTGCCTCTGCTGCTAGGGAGTTTTGCTTTTACTTTTACTTTAAGAATTCTCAACGGTTTGTGCAAAGCTATACGATTTTGTATGGCACTCGACTTATGCTTTGTATCATCAAAGATTTAAGAGGAACATGTATAACGGCTGTATCATAGTTGTTAAAACGAGGAGCAGTGAAGAAAGGAACTAATTTAAAATTTTTACATGTGAAAATAGGGTTAAATGTTAGAGCTTAACTGTAGTGTTTGCATGTCGCTCGATGTTCAAGATCAGTTTTTGTGATGGCTATTGTTTATACAATATGCTAGAAATACAATTCCAATCATCATTGAGGAAGCTTTAAGTCATTGAACTTGGTACGTAGCTGGTCTTCGAACTTCATCTGCATAAGTTTATGCTCTGCCTCTACAACCTTTTCTCTGTACATGCCGTGCGTTTGCTGACATCTGATTAAAGAATACACTTACTTACTTACTTACTTACTTACTTACTTTACATATTGTGAGCCACTTTGGCTATAAATTCAAGCCTGAACAGTTTCTACTGGAATGCGGCACTCCTGTGCCTGTCATCTATGCTGGTGAACCAAATGTTGAAGTTTTGGAGAGTTAAGTGCTAATATCAAGACTAGTCTTTGTTAGCTAATCTCCACCATTCGTCATTTTGTCTCTTTCAAATGCAGTCAAATCGTTGGTTACAGTTAAGTTTCTCATCAACAGAGTAGCACTCATATTGACAGAGAGGAAATGTGTCTGTGGGAATCTATGACGATCTGTCATCTTTCGTTGCTTTTAATGAGAGCTATCTGTCATTAAATCTCACCCTTTCCATTTGGTCGAATGCGCTTTCTCTGTTCGCCTCTTTCACTCACTGTCGCCACTCTGCGCTTGATGAAGCTCATTCTTTATGCTTTTCTTCTCACGATCGAAGGCTTTTGGAGTTTATTTGGATTTATCCGCTTGACTGTATGCCTATCACTGTCACATTCTGTGACCTGATGAGGTCAGCACATCTGACCTATTTCCATTCATAATCCACTTAGTGTTAGAGCTTCTGTGCTATTATCTAGCCATTCTAACGCTTCAATGCTGAAACAAAATATAAAATTTCAACAATTGAAATCTTCTTGTCGCTAGGGTTTCATTTTTAAGCAGACAAAATTATATTTTAGGATTTTAAACATCAGACACTATTACCTTATTGAATAGACTTGGCTTTTGTGTATGTGGACTTTGTACTCTGCAACTACAAGTATTTGATGTCTGTTGTCTGTTCCTATGATTGCAAACTTCACACATCTGGTTAAATGTACCTCAAATATACTTACAATTTAATTGTGACAGTGGTAGTGTAGTGGTGGGGGTGGTGGTGGTGGTGTAATGTAGATGAAGTTGCAAAATTAGACTCAGAGAGACGATGAGACTGGAGTCTGAGATACAAATGGGTGTGGGGTGGTTGTTATTTTTTAGTGGGTGAGTCACTTTGAGGCGGTGGTAGTGGTTGCAACAACGATGTCATTTGGACATTGCTTCTTTTATTTATTATAGTTAATAAGTACTCTATTGTTATTCAGATCTGTTGTTTATACAGATGTTCTTTTTTGTTTCAGTAGTAGACTCAGAGAGACGATGAAATTGGAGTCTCAGAGAACACCATGATGATGGGTGTTGATGATTTTTTTGATGATTATGTTACAGGTGTTTAAGCTGGCTCTCTCCAATTGCAAGCGATACTTGACCTGTGACGACTGTCGGTTGGCCAAGGATCCATTCTGTGGATGGTGTTCTCTCGAGAAAAAGTCAGTCTCTCATTTATCTCATTTCATCTGCTATTGCTGCCACTATTTTAGTCCATGACGTACATACGATCCCTTCAGATTGCACAAGCTAGGGAGCATTGTCTTCATTGTTTTATCAGTGGAAAGGTGCTGCAAAATGTGACTGCATTGAAGTGTTAGATAGCTAACGATAAGTTATCTCTCTGTTTATTAATACTTTTGGCAATTTTAAAATTACTCTTGCTGAGATTGCCAGCATTGTGAGTTGATCATGGGCACCGACTTCATGGGGCAACAGGGACATTCAGCCCAATATTCGTCAAGGTTCTGGGGCGAGAGTATAGCTTCGTCCCAGTACCGTATTGGACATTGTAATTTCCCCATTAAAATATCTATATGGCATCCCTTTAAATTAAATACTCAGAAGTGCTCCATGTCCAGTCCAGACAGTATTGTCACATTTGAAGAATCATGTATGATAATGTTACAGTTTGAAACACTATTGAGACTTGTGCTCACAAACTTCAGGCCTTACAATGTTACATTGGAAAAAACTTTTATCTTACGATCTTATCCATACCTATTCTATGCCAACTCAACAATTTATAATGTATAATATAATCTTCCCTTAGAGATGCAATTGTTGCCAAGGGATAATGCACCTATGTTTTACAAGTTGCTAATGACTGATTTGTATCGCCATGGTTGGACCGGGTGCGCCTCCGAGTAGACTTTTAGGAGGATGCCATGTAAATGCTAAAATGAATGAATGTGTTATCAATGCATTCCTATAATTCATACTTTCCCTCTTTGTTGCACCCCCTGAAATGACCTGTTGCATCCTCTGGGGAGTTTGGGAACCTCTGTGTGAGACAGTCTGCTGAAATTAAATAAATGGCTCCAAGTAAATCGTGTGGTTGGCAGTCGATCTATGTCCGAACATGGCATCCGATTCTTTCAACAGGTGTAGTGCCAAATCAGCCTGTCTGCATTCTGGTGAGGACAACCGCTGGCTGTCTCACAGGTCATGGGAGTGCATTCGAATTCCATCTAAGTTCGTTAATCCAGTTCAAATTGGAGTGAAGAAGAGCACACAGGTCAGTCACGTGGCGATCCTGCGCCATTTTAACGCCAAGGAAACTTATCGTACTTATTTACATTGCTTTACATAGAATTCCCAAGACACCACCAAACTCACCATATGTCATTCATCAACTTTTGAATGCCACATGCTCAGTAAATTTAACTCATATTGACAAGCTTTGAAATATCTGTATTAAACTTTTCCACCGAGTAACGAACCCGAGTATTTGGATGTACTATTTGGTAGATCCAGATCCAAGTGTCGTTAGTTACAAATGCAAAACTCCACATTTTCTTGAAATAAGAAATTATTAAAATACATTTTATTTTACTCTTAAGAAACTAACTAAAATATTTTTAATTTTTTAATTAATTGATCAATTTTTGTGGACTTTTAATTGTGATTATCTGGTGAATTATGAATAAAAATAAGAATAATGATTAAGAAGTTTTTTGCAACTATGTGTATTTGTGTCTATATAGGCTGAGACAAATACATGTACCATCGGAATAGTGCCATAAGCATGATATTCGGCCAAGGCGAATATCCAAGGAGAGTTTCGACTGATCCCAACTCTGGATATCTGACTGCATTTCATCTGTTGATTGACTTTGCACATATTTTAATAATAATAATAGTAATAATAATAATAATAGTACTAATAACAATAATAATAATAATAATAGCAATGGTGTCATCATGGTTTTATAAATGCTGAATCAGGACAATTAGCATTATGGTGACCACCAATTAAATTGGTAGATCATTATATAGCCTAGGGTTCATTCAGATGCCTTTTATAGTAGCCTTACGACCGTTCTGTTCAGCCAAGGTTGAGTTGGGAATGCTCCTGAGTAGTAACCTTGAAGAGGCGCTATATAAATTCCGTTATGAATGAATGAATGAATGAATTTGTATTTTGTCAATAGATCAATAAGTTTACTTGTGAAAGCAAATCGCGCTGAAGGAAATACTTCGTCATTCATGATACATATCACAGAATTGCAGCGCAACATTAACAGATGAAAGATATTTACACTGCTTGATAAAACACGTTTTATCCTAAATCAAATGTCAATAACATCCTTGATTATTATCTATACAGTAGTGTGTCTTCATATCTTCTCATCTTTCCCAAACTAACCAATGCTTTCATGTTGAACTTTGTCTGCAGTTTTTCTTCATTCTCTTCCTCGCCACCAGATGGCCCTACCTGCCAAACCCTGATTGCCATCTACTCTCCAGCTGCTTCCCAGTGAATGTGCATCGGAATGTTTTTCTGCGTTTGCTAACCAGGTGGTGATTGGCATCAAAGCTCTTCCGGTGTTGCGAGATGGTGATGAATATCTATGCGTCCTTGGCTCAAACCTCAGCGTCTCTGTGGGTCTGACGGCTCCAAATGAGATCAAATGCCAAACGCCAAAGCTAGACAGACTCTCCTCTGGAGTACAGTCTCCGCATGCGGGTGAGGTCTTAGTCTGACAATGCATTTGCCAAACCTCTGTGTTGATAATTTTGACTTGAAGGAGTGTGACAGACTGTCTTGGTAATGATGATGGTAGTGGTTGTTATGGCGGATGACGATGATTATGGTGGTGGTGGTGTTTGTTATGGTTGTGGAGGGATGTTGGTGATGATGATGTTGGTGATGATGATGTTGGTGATAATGATGATGATGGTGATGGTGATAGAGATGATGACGGTGATGGTGGTGGTGATGTTTTTGATGACTTTTTATGATTATGATGTCGGTGATAATGAAGCAGAAGATTTCTTTTGCACAGTCTAAAATTCGATGATGATGAAAGGCAGAGTTAAAATCACTGTTGCCAATGTTGCGGATTTGGTGTACATGAGATTTTACTCTTGGATATGAGGCACTGAGTTATAGGTCTATGTTATGATGACATGTTTAATTTCTGATTAGGCAATCTAGTGGCCGATCTGAAATGGCACAGACTCTTGATTGATTGATTGACTGACTGACTAACTGATTGATTGATTTACTGATTGATTGATTGACTGACTGACTGATTGACTGATTTGATTTATTGATTGATTGATTGATTGATTGATTGATTGATTGATTGATTGATTGACAGATCATGCCAATGTCACTCTGTTCATTCGATCAACGCAGACAGGAATCAGTTTTCTTGAGACGGTTCTCACTTTCTATGACTGTGATCGTCACCAGTCGTGAGTGAATCTCAGTTTCTCATTTGCTGCATTGCCTGTTCAATCATAACTTTGTTTTATTTCGGACAGACATACCGCAGTATAATCACAAGTACGGCATGAACAGATGATTCCAAGTTGTTAAAGGAGTCGAATTTAACTATTGGCAGCCATGCAAGTCGCTTTTCACGTTTTGCATCTTTTTGACCAAGGCCGCCGCCTAGCGAGAGAAGGACTGATCAACCTTAGGGGTAGCAGGAATTGAACTTGCTTCCTCTGCTATCCCAGTGTCTTAACCAATACTCTGCATACCCCAAGATGGTATCGTGTCAATTGATCCCCCGTCAGTTCATCCCTTGTCAGTTGATCCCCGTCAGTTGATCCCCCGTAAATTGGTCCCCTAGTCAATTGAACCCATGGTCGATTGATTCCCTCAAATCTCTAGGCTGCGTGTTACAGACTTGTAGCTGATAGACCCTCTACGCTTTTTTAAATTCATTTTTATCATTATTTTTAACATTTTGAGCTCTGTTACATCGTTCTTTTAATAAATGAAGAAGGTCGCAAGTGGAACATGAATGTTGTAACAATTGGGCTAGGTTCAGTAGGCAGAGGATCGATTGACGAAGGGATCAATTGGTTAGGGGACCAATTGACAGGGGATCAATTGACAAGAAGACCAATTGACGGGGGATCAACTGACGGGGATCAACTGACGGAGGATCAAAAGATGCAGACCCCCTCCCAAGACAATGACAGTCTTTGTGTAGGAGTAAGTGTGTGACTGCACAGCTTCCTTTAGTGGTTCATCTGTTTTTAGATACTGGTGCTATATGATCATTTAAACAATGAATAAATAGTAAGAGAATTCTGGATACGGAGTCTCATGAATATTAATGATGTGAAGTTTTCTTATGGCTTGGCATCTGAATTTGTGTCTGGTTAAAGTAAAGTTATTACTTCCCTTAGTCAGACGTGTATCAAAGACTATAGCGGTTGGGACACTCAAGTGCCGATGATAGGAGTGGAATTAAAATCCCTACCAAGGCCGAATGAAAGATGTAGAGATTTCTGTTCCACGTGTGACCTTAGCTAACTCGGCCATAAGAGGAGCAAATTCGATGGCAAAGGGAAGGAGAATGGATTGGTCTTTCATGATTGATACCCATGGCTGCCTCCCTTCTGGTCTTAACATAAAGGACTGGTCTACTGCTAATTAAATTGGCCGCCATGTCAAGGCTCAATGGTCAAGGCTGGAACGAATGTGAAGTGCTAGGATTCAAAGGTTTCAAAATCTGAATTGTAGATTTTGGTGTATATATAATAAATGTATTATATTTATAAAATCGTACATTTATTATTTTATATGTATAGAATTATGTACATGATGCAGACTGCTCTCTAACTATCATCAGTGCTAGGTGATGCTATTCTCAAATGAAAAGGTTTCAATGTCTGAATTGCACGTATTTTTGGTAAATATATATCTGTATATATGCATATACAGATATAATTATGTATATTTATAAAATGTGTATATATATACATATATGGATATTTATTAAATATGTATGTACTGTGTATATTTGTATGTATATTTTATGTCAGTGTCAGGTGATATTTTTAGAGCACAGTCTGCTGATGCATCATGTTCCAGCCATGATTTGTATTTGACGTTTGAAGGATGTTTGGCTGTTGTTCAGGTGTACCTCGTGTTCACAGTCGTCCTGGGATTGCCATTGGTGCATTTCACATAATGCCTGTCTACAGGCCGACGACATTCCTACATGTCCAGATATCGTCATCTCAGAGCAGGACGTAAGTAAGAATGATCACACACCGAAGCGTCACGTTTAAATAAGCGTCGTCTCATATGGAGTGTCAGATCTTGTGTGCATTCTGTAGAAACCTTAACTGATGTTGTGCTCTGTCTAGTTTTGGTGCCTATACCACATGTTACTAAATCTACATGTGATGATGATGATGATGACGACGATGAGGATGATCGTTATCATGATTACGATCACGATTATCATTATGATCATGATAATGATAATGATGATCGTGATGAGAATGCCTGTTCAAAGAATGCCCTTCTTCCAACATCTTTTTGCTCAGAAGTGCATACACACACCTCGACGGCGCAATTGCAGTTGTGTCTGGTTGCTGCAATTGCAGTTGTGTCTATCATGATCATGATAATGATGATCGTAATGATCATTATCATGATAATGGCAGGATATCTATAGTGCCGTTGGACAGCCGAGGCCAAAGGAAAGATGTTGTGCATGAGCTCGAAATGCTACGAATGACAGTCATACGATTGTTTAGATAGATAAGTTCTAAGCTGTTATTTAAATATCACTAGAGATGACATGTCCTTCACTCGGTCGGAAAGGCTCTTCCATCTGAGCTATGACGCTCATTGCTTATTGAAACTCCAGACAACCAAGTAATCTCATGTTCATCCTATTTGCTGCACCATTATTGATAAACTTTGCTAATTTAATATTCTAATATAGCCACTTGTGTTGCGTCATCACCAGTCATCTCTCTTCATGCGTTGACTTGGAACATCCATGCCAACTGTTGACGGATATCATTTGGTTGGCTCCACCGGTGTGCATTGACCACTTTTTTTCCAGTTTTTTCATTCAATAATAATTATTTGTAAATACATGGTTACACCACTTCCATTGTGTTGTTGGCAGTCATCTCTCAACTCTGTCAACACAACTTTGTGCATTGACTTGGAACATCCATGCCAACCATCGACTGTAGACGGATATCCTTTGGTCAGCACCACTGGTGTGCATGGGCCTGCCATTGATCACTTTTCTTCTAGTTTTTTCATTCAATAATAATTATTTATATGTAAATACATGGTTGCAGCAGAAAAGAATGAACAGTGGAAAAAACTGTGGAATTGTTCAATATTTATTAAATATTGGAGGTGATATAAGCAGCTCTGTCATCTCCACCTGAAACCAAGGAGGGTATTTTGAGTTTAGCAGTTTGAGGCTCAAACACAACCCTAGAAATTGAAAACTCGACAGTTTTTACGGTCCCAAGCATGGACCATAAACCCATTGATCATGGACCAAGAAGTGTTTGGATGCAGAGCACCCTACTTTGGTACCTGTGAGTATGTGCCTCGCTCTGAATTGTTGACTTAAATAGTCATGCCCATCTAAATATGTATCTGGACAGTTTTACATATTTATAAATGCCTTTCAAATACACATCAAATACTAACTGTTCGCTAACTGTTCTTTACATTGATGTTTTCAGTGTGAGCTGAATGAGCGGGTTCAACCCTCGTCCGAGGCGTGAGTCACTGTGTAGGGACCTTGAGCAAGTCCTTCGCACACAATTGCTCTGCAGTACAATTGCAATTGCGCCGTCGAGGCGTGTGTATGCACTTCTGAGCAAAAGATGTTTGAAGAAGGCGTTGTCAAATATCAGGAATTTCAATTTCTTGCCTCTGTCAGCCTCAATCCAATTCTTAGCTGGCAGCTGGCGGCTGTTTTTTTGGCTGGTTATCTGACTGCTTCTGTTGTGTTTGATGTTCTAGTTGTGTCCACGCCTTCAGTACGTAGCATCCGGTCAGATTCTGATTCCTTCAACCGTCCCACATCAGATCTCGTTGGCTGCTCTGTTTCTGCCACAGACCTCAAAGGTACATGAAATCCTTCATCTGTGGTCGGTAGATATATGATATTCAGCGGTGTCTCTACCGGGGATAGGCCAGGAGGGCCCAGTACCCCACGGAGTCAGTGGCCCCTCTCCCAGTGACCCCTCCAAATTTTAGTCCACTTTCATTTTAAAAAAAACAGACATCCAACTAGCCCCTTTGTCAGGCTCCCCAGCCACTCCATGGCCACCACTGATAATTAATATATAATGACTTTGTTTAATTTCAAACTGACAAGCAACAACATGATTACAAATGAACGGATGATTCAAAGTTATTATAGGAATTTTACTGTTCGCAGCCATGCAAGGCACTATTACGTTATGCATCTAATTTAACCTGCGCCACCATGCAACGAGAGAATGACTAGTCAACCTTACGGGGTAGCAGTAGTCGAAATTACTTCCTCTGCTCTGCACGACTGCATTTCTTATACATTGCTCTACGAGACCCCGACCCCCGTAGAGGGACCCCCTCATAGAGAGGTATCTACGATTTGAATTGGCTAAAAAGCATGTTAGGATTTATTGCAAACCATCGGACCTGATAAAGAATGTTACATTGGCCACTTCTGGAATGTCTGCATTAACTGTATGAAACTGAAGTAGTCGTTCCCTTCAGACATTCATCCACTCAATGCACCATTATTATTCTAAACTTGCATCCATCCATTATTATTCTAAGTATTCATCCACCCATTGTTATTCTAAACATTCATCCACCCATTATTATTCTAAACATTCATCTACCTATTATTATTCTAAACATTCATCCACCCATTATTATTCTAAACTTTCATTCACCCATTATTATTCTAAACATTCAACCACTCATTGTTATTCGTAACATGCATCTACCCATTATAATTCTTAACATGCATCTACCCATTATAATTCTAAACTTGCATCCACCCATTATTATTCTAAACATTCATCCACTCATCATTATTCTAAACATTCATCCACTCATTATTATTCTAAACATGCATCCACCCATTATTATTCTAAACATTCCTCCACCCATTATTATTCTAAACATTCATCCACCCATTATAATTCTAAACATGTATATACCCATTATTATTCTAAATTTGCATCCACCCATTATTATTCTAAACATTCCTCCACCCATTATAATTCTAAACATTCATCCACCCATTATAATTCTTAACATGCATCTACCCATTATAATTCTAAACATTCATCCACCCATTATAATTCTAAACATGTATATACCCATTATTATTCTAAATTTGCATCCACCCATTATTATTCTAAGCTTTCCTCCACCCATTATTATTCTAAACTTGCATCCACCCATTATTATTCTAAACATTCAACCACTCATTGTTATTCGTAACATTCATGTACCTATTATTATTCTTAACATGCATCTACCCATTATTATTCTAAACAGTCATTATTATTCTGCCTTTGTAAGTTAGGGTGTATGAAGCTGCTCATTTTATACAGTGAACTAATATCTCTTCTGTTATTTCATACTGAGCCTAGTTTGCAAGAGATTATCTTCTTAAAAGGAAACAAGGTCTATATTTTTTTGCAGCTGGAATCTGAGCTTTCATGATTTTTAGACTTTTTCTCTTCTGTATCATCAGGTTCTGTTGCTTCCTAATTCACTTGATTCAGCCATTTAATAAGTGCTTGTGGTCGCAGGTGCAGGCAGATGTGGAGAAAATTGATGTGTGGTTGATTAGGTCAGGTCTATACATTTACCTGGATTGAGCCTTTGTTGTTTTTCGTTTTCTCATTGTGTACCTTTGCCTGTTCTTATGCCATCAATAGAACCATTTTATTTCCTATATTATGGCTTCTACTGCTGCTGAGAACTCCTCCATTGCACGTACCCTGGCAGTGCCAGTCCCAAGCCTGGATAGAGAAGGAGGGTGACATTATTGAGTTTTTTTATAGGAGTCAAATTGTTGGCGACAGCAATGAGTTATTATAGGAGTCGAATTTGACCCACCACCAGAAATTACAGACCCCAGGAAGAGATATTCTGGGGTCCTTTGGCAGAGAAATTCCGGGTCTCTAGGCAGTGTAATTTTGGGTCATTAAGCAGTGTGCGTGTTCGATTGCGAAAAATTATAAATATGGTAATATTGAGGTGTTCGAAGTTTAAACTAATTATATAGTTAAGTGTCAGTAATATTTTTATTTAAAAAGTTTATTATATTTTTCATGAGTTGATTGCAGGTCGGGCTTGTTGCCCTTGAAGTCGCGGGGCCCCTGGGTGAACTCTGACCCCACTCCACTGGCATGATCTTTGTTATCACACAGTGTTGTTAAACTGAAGCTACTACTGCTACTGTATGATGATGATGATGATTTGGATGATTCGGATGATGATGATTTGGATGATTGTGATGATGATGATTTGAATGATTCGGATGATCATGATTTGGATGATTCTGATGATGATGATTTGGATGATTCGGATGATCATGATTTGGATCATTTGGATGATTCAGATGATGATTTGGATGATGATGATTTAGATGATGATTCAGACGATAATGACGATGATGACGACGATGATGATGATGATGACCATGATGATGATCATCATTTGGATGACGATGATGACGACGATGATGATGATGATGACCATGATGATAATCATCATTTGGATGACGATGATGATGACGATGACGGCGATGATGATGATTTGGATGATGATGATTTGGATGTTTCGGATGACGATGACAACGATGATTATGATTTGGATGATCACAGTCACGATGACGTTTACTTGTTGACTGTTCTAGACTGGTGATGGTGGTTATGAGTGTCTGATCCATCTGACATCTCCTCCCATTCGAATTCCTGCCAAGCGACTCTCAGCCTCTGCTCTCACCTGCAGCACCTACCAGGTAGGCTCATCATCATCATTGTCTCATCCGATCAATCATTCAGAAATATTTCACAGCATCACACTTTAAAGATGTTGGATGCATCTCATCTGATCAAAAGATTCTATAGCACCATCATAAGACTGCAGAGGGTCTTAGTCGCTGGTCATTGGTAAGGCTGTCAAAAAATGTTGAACTCATGATCCAGGTACCCGTTGATCCGGAAATGTAGGGAATTGTGCATTTTAACGGAATTTCGGGCGCCCGAGAATCGATTTAATTGCCTGGGCAGTCAGCCAATATGACCAACAGAATATTTCTGGCATATGTTCAGTTAAAATCGTGCATTTTTACGAAATTTCGGGTGCCCAAAAACCGATTTAATTTTTCGGGTAGACAGCCTATTAAGTGTCACGGGTCTTTGGTTCATAAGTGCAGGTCACTGTGAGTGGCCCTGAGAATGCACCCCCTACCTTACTATGATAATCACTGCTCTGGAAGGGTGGCTTCATCAGAACTATAATGACGCTCAGCTTTCAGACACCCTTGCCTGTTGTCATATACACAGAGTATTGTATTGTATTGTATTTACAGATTTCTATAGAGCCTCTAGCCTCTACCAGTACACCCTGATCAGAGGTGCTCCCAGTTTTTGAAGCCTTGTGGAAGAATGAAATCTTAAGAATACTGGTAGAAGCCAAAGCACTCCCAGTTAGAATCAGAAAGTGAGTAAGAGAGGAAATATCATTCCAGAGGAAATGAAGTAGTAGTCATGGTAGCAGTAGTCGTCTCGTGACTTTACTTATTCCAATCTGATGTTCTTTTCATTCCACCTTTGCTTAACATAGCATATAGTATATATCAACGTTTAAACTGTTTAGAAGACTTAAGCCTGTGTGAGAACCACTAGTAATGTAGTGTATTAAACTGATTCCATCTGTCTGAACTTCATCTTGAGGCTGTTGAGTGACTGCTTCCTGTGTCCTCCAATGTCTGCTCTGCTTGAACCAACAGAGGTACAGAGTGTCTGGCTAGGAACACCCTTCAGTGCTCACCCTACGGAGCTCACCTTACGGTGCTCACCATACAGTGCTTACCCTGCAGTGCTCTCGCACTATGGTGCTCATCCTACAGTGCTTACCCAGCAGTGCTCGCCTTACAGTGCTCACCCTACGTTGCTCTAAGATCTACAAAGAAGCAATACAATTGCAATTTCCTGATTGGAATCAGCAACTCTTTGTCCACGATCAACGTGCACTATTGAACAGAGGAGTTCCATGGCTGACCAGATAACTCTTCCTACAGGTGTAATGTCCAGTTGCACCAGCTGCTATGTGTTAATTGGTCCAATTGATCTCTCATTGCCTTCTGCCTACATATGTCAGTCCATTTCCCAGTGGTTAGCTGCAAGTGTTATTACCATCACGGAGATGAGGAGTCTGAGCTGAGGTGAAGTCTGTCATTGTAGAGTGAGATGGATAATGGAACTGCACCACAGCCGCACAGGGGATCAATGGGGCGGCCACATCTGACAGGATTTAATGCACAGCAACAATGGCCGATCTGAAACAGGTTTAGAATTGACTAAAGCTGTTGCGGCAGGTTTGACACTTGATGAGCGTTTAGGTTGCAGGTGCAAGAAGATGACAGAGGGCTTAGGAAGGATGGATTGACAAATTGCAGTCAGTGCTAGCCGCTGATACCTCATGCTGAAATAGTTGTCATGTTCCCAGATGACATGTCCAACCCCTAATTGGGGAGATTGTGCTGGCAGGTGAAAAGTGGTGTCATCACGGAGCAATTGATCTTTGTTCATGTAAGTTTTGTTCATAAACATCCTAATAGAATTTTCCTTTCTGCGTAGATGAAGTGATGCGATACAGTTTGGTTGGATGAAATATTCTTTAGATTACAACGTGTGTGGATGCATGGAGAGGGACATCAATGAGCCATAAATGGGCTGAGGGACACCATGCCATGGCTCAATACTCTCCTACTGACTTGCAAAGAGGAGGGATTATGTTCCGCTCTGGCTCCCAACAGAGAGGAGAACTGAGTTCAGGATTCTCCTCCTGGGGCAAGTCAAGTAGTTTAGCACCTTACCACATACAGAGGGAGGGAACTTGAGATTCCACTCCTGAGTCAACCAGCTCTGCGGTCATTGTGTTCCACGACTGGTGTGGAGATATGCAGGTGTCTGTTGACTGTCTTGCTGACTGTAATAAAATATTTGGTAATAATGACATTTAACATCCTATAGATTAGCACAGAGAGTAGATATCTGAAGAGAAGCTATATAAATGTTTGGTAACATTACACTTACTTACATCAGCTCGAGTCTATCATCATGCCTTCTTGGGCATTCTTCCTGTAATAATCTTGCATAATATTGGTATTCATGATCACAAAGCAAAGGTATTAGGACAGTCTGGAAATGCATCAGTACATGTATACAACATGTACTGATGCATTTTCAGACTGTCCAAATGCATTATTTTCATCAGTTACATTCAATAGTTTCCATATGGTGACTCTGTGTGATGACAAAGATCATTAGCGTCGCCCTCCTCCTTTATTCAGGCTTGAGACTGGCACTGCCAGAGTGCAGGCAATGGCATAGTTGTCATACATTCAATTCTCTGGTGATACATTTATACCAGGTTATATTAAGTGTCTTCATAGATGCTTATGCATATTACACTTGTGACCTCAGAAGAGAAGTGTAACCAATTGTCATTTTGTAGATCAACCTTTATTCTGAGACCATGAATACTGATATCATGCATGTCTGATCTAATTAATGCACTCTGTTAAATTCCAACCAAATTCTTATTTATATTTTTTTAAATGCTTAGCTTTTGAATCAAAGGTCCTTCAAATTTGTTTTGTCTTCGACATTAAAGGCCTCTGGCTAGCTGAATGGTGCTATCTAAGTCTTTGTTTACAATTACTATATGATTATTTTATTTTTTATTCTGAAATTTGATATCGCTCTTCTTCCAAAATATTTTGCTCAGAAGTGCATACACACGCCTCGACAGCGCAATTGCAGTTGTACTGCAGAGCAATTGTGCACGAAAGATTTGCTCAAGGTCCTTACACTGTGACGCCTCGGGTGAGGGTCGAACCCACTCACTCAGCACACACTGAGCATTACAAGCCGATCACTCTAATCAATCGGCCACCATGCCACATGGTTATGGAAAATGGGAATAAGTCATGACTATTGTTTCCATTTCCCGTCTGAGGTCACATTTATTGATTGATTGACTTTGATGTGTTTATGTGTTTAAGTACTCTTACGAAGCTGTTGAATCAACGAAGACCTTCAGTTTGGAGGTGACTTGGAATGGTGGTCACTACATCGATGACAACTATGGCATAACTGGTCGGTTGTTGTTCTTTTCTACTCATTAATTTTTAATTGTTTTTGAAGCTTTCAAAGAAATCGAATGTATGTCGTCTGCATGAAAAAAAGCCCTTTGTGCTACAGTCTACTATTACAAGTTTAGCATGAGGATTAGGCAATTTGTGCATTGCTTAGATGGAGTGAGAGGCAGCTTTTTTAAAAGTTATGAAATGGCATCAATACCTCTTGATCTATGTAGGTCAGAATTAGCCATCGTAGGCGAAGCCAAAAACTGGCTAAATACTAATCTGTGTAGGCTGCTTAGTGTGACTATTGTGACAAGGTATGTTTTTTGTCATGATATCTAAATAAAGGAAAATTGATTGATTGACTGACTGACTGACCGACCGACTAATTGACTGATTGACTGACTGACTGATTGATTTATTTAATCATGCCTCATTTGTTGTGTTGTCTCTTGTAGTCACTGTCTACAGGTGTGACGTAATGGCGTCAGACTGTAGTTCCTGCCTCAGCTTACAAGAGATGTCTGACACTGTCAGGTATGGCTGTCAGTGGTGTGCTGACAGGTGTCAGAGCAATTCCACTTGTGGTCATCTACAGACTGCCTCCATGTGTCCTCTGCCAGACATTCAGGAGGTAGGTCTATTCTACTGACAGCTATACCTGACAGAGTCAGACTAAGTTCTCACCACTCTGCTGTCAATTATGAATAGTTTTCCATTTAATTCATTCTGAGAATCTTTAGAGTGCCTCTTCAGAGACCTGCTGAGAGACGTTCATAGCCAAAGATGGACTTGTACAAAACAGGCAAGTTTACCCAAGGCAGCAATAGCAGGTTTAGAGGGAGGCCATTCTACAATTGAAACGGCTCGATGCTGTCTGATAGATATGTAAGCAAGCTGGACCAAAGGCTCCCTCTTTGCAAAAGAGCAAAGAGTTCGGTGGGTTGTGAGGTCAGAGATAGTTGACAAAGATCAGATGAGTATGATGGAGCAAAACCAAGAAGCGCTGCCTTATATACACTGCCTCGTAAGTGCAGAATCTCTGTAGGAGATGTACTGGGAAACAGGGAACCAGTGAAGAACATCATGCATAATTATAGGCAGAGACTGAAGCATATTTACTAAAGGCGGCCTATGAAGCTGAAAGGCTGAGCAAAGAACTGAATCAAGACAGCCAATCAAACCAAGTGACAGACTTACAAGTACTGTACTGCACTGATTAATTTTTGTCATAGTGATAAAGGCGTGCAGTAGCATTATGAGAGAAGATTGCTACGAAACTCTTAAGTTGATAAGCTGGTATCAGCAGCTACGAGTGACCAGACTAATATGTGAGAAGTTGAGCTCTTGATCCAAAGTTACTCCAAGGTCTCAAAATGTGAGAGAGAAAGAGATTAGAAAAAAGTAAGTAAGTATATTCTTTATTGAACCAACTGCATATCCGCACTCTGGCGTACAATAAATTTAAAAGCAAGGCATTCTAATTAAACAATTTAAAAGGAAAGATCAGTACTTGTAGGTGCGATCTGCAGGTACCATGCCAGGTGAATTGGATCTTGGAAGGATTCAGAACCAATGATTTGAGGCCATCCATGATGAGAGAGCATATTTAGGAAAGGCGGCCTATGAGGTTGAAAGGCTAAGCAAAGCGGCAAAGTGGTGTACAGAGGCCTGCACATCATCAGATTAAAGTTTGTGTAGGAAGCAGAGGATTAATTAATGAATGCTGTGCAGAGAATGTATAATAAAGAACCCAACCAACCATTGAACAAAAGGGGGGATGGGAATCTGGGACTCTAGGGAACTTAGAGGCACCAACAGCCACACAGTTAGTGTGCTCATGCAAAAAGGACACACACTTTTCTAAGTAATCAAAGTAAAAAAGTAAAGAAATCTTAGGGGAGGTTTGTCCTAATTGGGGATGTGTGTGTGTTAGTCCTGGGGTGTTTATGTTCGAGGGGTTTGTTGGGGGTGTTTTTGTCCGCGACCCTCCGCCACAACTTCATCTGTGGAATGGATTGGCAGAGGACAAGTAGCGTACCCTTCTCAGTTTTATTCCGAGTTCTGTATGAAAAATACTTGAATGTTCTTTGTAATTTGGGTGGACCAATGCTCTACGTTTGGCAAAGAAACTAAGTCAAGCACAGGATGTGCATCACGGACGAGAAATAATGCGTCCTGCCAAAGGCCTGAAGTTTATACCCAAATCCAATGAAGAGCTTCTGACGTAATAACGTTGATGACTCGTATGAAACGTATTTTAAGGTACAATTCCTTTTGATATCTCATTGGACAGTGGTCTTCGCTTGTATAGTAGGCTTACAGCTCAGCCGAACCAGCTCGCAGAGAAACAAACGCAAACAACAGTGACCACAGGCAGCCGCCAAGATTGCTCCACAAGCCGAGTGATCTTGGGCAACCTTTATACACCTATAATGGTCCATGGGCTGATATCCTGTATGCGTCCTATTGCGCTTTGGCTCATGGCTTTATATATATATATATATTATAAGTAGATGTATGTAGAGAGACAGACAGACAGAGAACGGTCCAGAGGCATGCAGGCATTTCAATTGAAAGGAATTGACCGGTGGTGGACTTGAATATGGCACTTCTTGACTGTAGCCCCACTCAATGAGTTCAGGTTTGATTGACAAGCAGTTTGTCACACAACTGCCCACCCAGAAAACTTTGCCTTTAACATGCTGGAATATCTACCCACTGGAGGCTCGTGCAGTCCCATGAGGGTTCAGGATCCTCAACAGGGTAGTGGCCATGCCAAGCTTCCGGGAAGGTTACTCCAGTAACAAATAGGAGTTGAATAGTCTAGCAGAAAGGTTGTTTGAGATTTGCATGCCCCAACAAGCTAAGCAGTGCAAACATAGACTGACTCTAGGTATGTACACTGTTCGTTGGAGGTCAGTTTACAAGGCTAATAAAATAACACTTGAGGTTTGCTTAGCAAGGTTTGCTCACATCACATAACTACCTATGTTAATTTAAAACTGAGCATTTCAGTTACTCAATCATTAGAGGCTAATACTTAAGAAATTAAAACTTAAAGGGATTATATAAATTAAGACCATGATCCTCAGAAGTTCCTCTGAATCTCTGAGTGGCTGGCTCTATGTATATGTTCAAATTGTGTTACCAAGTATTGCTACCATCGTGTTGTTGTTATTACCACTAGCTCTGGATGTGGTTTGTTGTTGAGGTTTACCCACTGAGTGGTACTCTGGAGGGTGGTACCCTGTTGACGATCAAAGGAATTAATCTGGGTCGTAACTATGAACAGGTGCGCCATGCTGTCAAGGTGGCTGGCGTCCCATGTGAAACTGTTGGCTCGGAATATGTCATCTCAAAACTGTAAGTCCTGAGCTGCCTCGGTGATCTAATCTAAACCAATGTAATCATTCGCTTATCATAATATTTTGCGCCTCTCAGGTCGAAACTGATACTGGTACTGGTACTCGAAAGTCCTTCCTCACAGGTTGTCCTTCTGAAAAATGAATGAACTGTCACATGTGATGTGCTGGGGTTCATATCTCCTTCACTCTTGAATTAATCCCTCACAATGGAAGGGTCAGCCACTCGGATCCTTCTTCTCCACTTGACTCTGTTACGAGTGTCTTAATTTTTTGATTTTAGAGTTTTCAGGTCCTTTGTATCATATCTTCCCTTCTCTTCTTCTGTCGACCCCGACTGCGTCGTCCGTTGACATCCACTTTCATAATTCTTGCAGCTTTCGTCCTCTCTTCTCATTACATGACCGTACCATCTAATTCTGGTCTCTTGTATTTTTTTCATAATACATGCCACTCCCAGCATCTTTCTGATATCTTTGCTCCTACTCTTATCCCTAAGTGATAGGGGTTTGACTATATGCATGTGTAGGAAGTGGCTGTATGGTGGTTGGTTGATGGGACATCCAAATGAGTTTTTCCACTGGCTGCTCAGTTTGTGGAGGTCAATTGGGAGTTGTACCCCTCTCCAGAGCTGTACCGAGCTATAGTTGCACCCTGTGCGTAGCATCAATCTGGCGCCCCACATTTTGAAAATAGTGCATTTTATGGAATAATAAGTTATTTAATCCTGAAATTTGCGCTCTTTCTACCATTTGCGTCGTGGGCCTAGGCCCCACTAGCCCCCCTCGGTACGGCCTTTCACGATTACCTCCATATTTCTTTTCATTGTTTGCTGTCTGTTCTTGCTGCTTGCCTGCTACTGACAGAATTCTGCCTATTCTGTTGAACAGCCATCTATTTGTATTCATCTCTCTCTTAATCTATGACGTTTAAGTAAAATGCTGTAGCTGGTAACGTATCATTTAGACTTTAATTTAGTTTAAGGTGTGAGTACCCTGTTGACGATCAAAGGGATTATCAGCCTAAATCGCAATTGAGTTGATTTTAATCATGTTGGTTTGTGTTTTTCAAAGAATTGTCTGCAAGACTGGACATGTGACGGCATTCCATCGAGGCAGCATCGTCGTGACTGTGGGTGATGCAACTGTTTCATGGGAAACAGAGTTCACCTACCAGGTGAGACATGTCAATCAAAGCCCATAATCTATCTTATTGCCGTTATTGGCCATCGCTGTGCTGTGCCGTGGTGGTAATGATGTCTCAAGAAACTAAAGGATATTAGTTGAAAACTCATTCATACATTTAATTTATTATTATAAAGTAAACTCTGTAGCATTCCAGTTGCTTACAAGCCTCAGTCAAAAGTTCTTGGAAATGGTCACTTAGATGATGGGACTGCCCAAACACATATGTCCAGGTTCTATTGGATTATTCGATGTCAACAAACATAATGTTGTCTGAATTTTTTTATTGAGGGCTGCTAGATTCATATACTATGGCCAATATTTGTCTTTTATTAGCTGATGTTCTCAAATTGATGATTAGTATCGCTAAATGCTTGCAACACTATTAGGCCCACTGGACCATTTTCTCTGCATTACAAAGCAAGCATCTTATTTATCACCCACAGCTTCTTTCTCTTTTGCAACACGATTATTATGTCTCAAATCAGGCAGTTCAATCCAAAGACCAGGTTCCAAAGAAGTTGAATTAAGATTGTGATCTAAAAAATTGTGTTCTATTGAAATTTCTTTATTTGAATTTGACTTGAATGTTAAGTGACTTTGTTTTTTGTGCCTTTTTATTTAGAATCCGCAGGTGACAAAAATGTTTCCTGTTGTTGGTCCAAAGGCAGGAGGAACGAAGGTGACATTTGAAGGTCATCACCTTGACACAGGGGCTGTCATAAGGGTCCTTCTGGATTTCAAGCAATGCCATGTAGACTTGTAAGTTTGTTTTCCCTTCAAAAAGGTGAATATTGAAACTTGTGATATTTAACAGCTAAGAAAAAGTTAGCAGTATTTTCACTGTATGACAGCACTATTTGAGCATGAGGTGGCATCCGGACATTCCCCTCTGAACATTTCCCCGGAGACATTTCCCCAGACATTTGCCCTTCACATTTCTCCTGTACATTTCCCCAACATTTTCCCAAGACATTTCCACTCAATATTTCCTCTGACATTTTCCTCACTCCCCAGACATATTCCCTGTACATTTCCCTCAGACATTTCCCCGAACATTTCCCCATGGACATGTTGTTGGCCCATCACAAGCATGATGCAAAGATGCAGCATCATGCCTTTTCAGTAGTTGGGCCATCACATGGAGTAACCATCCTTCAAAACTGCCTGTTATTTTAGTTAAGGACTCTGCATGCACCTTATACAAGCACTTGTCAACTTCATAAATGGAATTTGGATGGGATTGCGTCTGAGTAGTATCTTGGACGGACACTATATGAGTCTGCTGATTGGATAAAAAGGCCAAAGATATGTCTCTGGTAGTTTAAGAATTGCAAAGTTACAATTCAGTCGTCAGATTCTTTGAGATTATGCTAATAAACTGACTTAATGTGACCAATCATTTAGACAACTCGTTTTAAGCAATCACTCTAACACACCATTTTATTGATTGATATGTTCACTGTCAGAATTCTTTTTATTTAGTTCACAGCAATATAATTATGCAATTTAAATGAGGAAGAAAGACGTGGGTGGCATTGTTTTGGGTTACAGTATATGATACACCATTTTAGAACATTTTGATTCCTTTGTTTTGTAAATTGATGTTCATTGTCTTAACAGCGTGAACAGCACCCACCTTGTCTGCACCACGATGCCAATGAATAGCGCCAGTTTCTGTCCAGTCATCGTCAAATTTGACGACAGCATCCGCCGGCTGCAGACAGAATTTGAGTTCATGGAAAACCCGTCCATTTTTGACATTCGTCCATCGTCCACTTTTATGAGGCAAGTCCATCACATCCATTGCATGGTTTCATGCAAATTTAGTCTCTTACATCACTCGGCATATCGTTAATATTTTGGCACATAATTGGTTTGGCAGTAAAATGATGAATTGATCTGCAGTGGCACCATACATTATAACCTTACCTAATGACATTTTATCTAATTACCTTATCTTTTGATCTTTACCTTATCTTCTTCACTTATTAGCCTTACCTTATAACTTGGCCTTGTAGCCTCACCTAGTGGGACTAGCCTCATCTTGTAAGATCACCTGTTAAGCTTACCGTTTAATCTTACCTTAGAACCATTAGATTGAATCAATCATGATTATTTTTGCTATTATTAGTATAATTTTATGATGGAGAAGCAATTTGGAAGTAGGATGGTATCAGTTTTGAGCCAAAAAACAAGTGATGTAAGTGGTTAAGAGAAATACATAGATACAAGAAGAGATGAGTGAGGCTCATTCGACCAAGAACGGTCCTAGGTATGGCCAGAAGAAGATAATTAGAAGACCTCATTGAATAAAGTTAGGCCTGTGATTCCAAGCTTACCTTAAATACTCAGTTTGGTGGACATCTAGTGTTTTGTACAGTATGAGCCTCAATTTGACACATATCTTTTTCTGATCGGGAAGCCATTTCTCTCTAATGATTGCATTAGTTGTGTTGATGTTATGAGCATTTATGTTGCTGTTGTTGTTGTTGTTGTTGTTGTTCCAGTGGTGGTCGTGTAATTACTGTAACTGGAGCAAATTTTGATTCTGTCCAACATCCCATAATGCACCTGCATAAAAGGTCAAATACATACAGCTCAAAGGTCAGTAAGAGAATTCATAAGACATCATTGTTCATTTCATACTGAAGGCACACTTTTCAATCTTTCCTATCCTGGTTCCACCTCTGTTCCATTCATTCCATCACCAACCGATTTCCACCATAGCATAGCACAATGCTGTCTCCTGGGTTAGACCCTCCTAGATTCTGGCCTCATTTGGCTTTTGTGCAGTACCAAAGAATTTCAGTGATTTCTATTTCATTTTTCAGTTTGTTGATTCTCACATCATTTTCGACTTAGGGTTACTTTTATTTAGTTGGAAGACATGATGAGCCACAAGGTTGAAAATAATTATTCTAAATTTTAACAGATTTTTATTTTAGAATAGAATAGATTTGCACATTGTTAAATACGCTTGATGTTACTTGTAAACGTCAACAAAATATTATATTTTATAATATAAAATAATAATTTTGTCAAATATTCATTTTTTGCGCATATTTATTTATACCTTTGATAGGTCGAGGGCCACTTTTTGAGGCCTGGTGGGTCACTTTTGACCCGCGGGCCACAGGTTGGGAATTGCTGACCTAAACTTAGTCATTTTAAATCAACAGTTTTTACTAACCTCTAAAGACTTTATCTAAATTGTCCTCAGCACGAGCACACTTCCCTACATACAATCACTACTAACTCTTTACTTCCTTCCTCGTTGCTTGCGGCTGACTACATGCACCTTTGATTCACATTTCATTGTGACTGTACACATATTAAAAATTTAATCATGATGATGATAATAATATAATGATAATTTATTTCTGAAATTTGATAGCGCCCTTCTTCCAACATCTTTTGCTCAGAATTGTACACGCCTCGATGGCACAATTGCAGTTGTTCTACAAAGCAATTGTGCGTGAAGGACTTGCTCAAGGTCCTTACACAGTGATGCCTTAGACGAGGATCAAACCCGCACACTCAGCGCACACTCAGCATTATAGGCCAACTGCTCTAACCAATTGGCCACCATGCCACACAAAATAATTATCATATAAGCATATAAAGTGGCCAGTCAGTGAGCAATGGACGGTGCTGGAGAGGTATTTCATGGCTAATAAATCTGGTTTTATCTTTTGAGACAGTGTATCAGGAAGAGCAATTCCATTCTTCTCTGTCCCTCGCCATTCCTTACGAGAGGCTCTACCGACTGGAAGCATCGAAGGTCGCTTCCAACAGACTGCACCATTTCCTTTACCATGGACAACGTGGAATCAGTGCGATATGTGGCCGTCCATTTTCCAGACGTCAGGTCTACGTTTGCAGTTCATCCTGATCCGGTTTATAATTCCTTTGAAGACGGACTTAAACTTTACAAAGGAGAGGCTCTCATTCTCACAGTAAAGTCTTTCACAGCCTTTTCCTTAATTTTAATAGATGTCCTTTAAATTAAATGTAGTATTGCATTGTATTTTATCTATGAATTTATATAGTGCCTATCACAGTGCACACCACTCAGAGATGTTTATTATAATAACTGTGTATGTAGCAAGTTTTGCACATTGCTTTATACATTTAAAAAATTAAATTTGAGCATTTATGGTCAGAAAGTTGCAATTCTTTTATATAGGCTTGCTTGCTGAATTTGCTCTTAACACAATTCAAGCATCAATAATTATAATGCTTTTCCCCGGAATTGCTTGGGCCAGTGGCAATAGTATTCGCAGTAGCCTTCAGGCAAGCTGTTCGAGCATCCTGAACTGATGCCGCAAGTGGCCATCTTCGTTGTTGCAGGCTTATTCATTTTCAATATTGACTGACTTCACAAACACTGTAAAAGTAACTATGCAAGCCACTTCTACCGTTGATCGCAAATCTATGCTTATTTTCGGTCATTCCCTATTTATAAATTACATCCGTTCACACCCCAAAGATTACATGGCCAAAAGAGACGATTTTCAAAGTTAAATATTACATTACATATAAACAATCAGAGAATCTACAATCACAAAATAATTAGCAACTACAGAACGGACATCCTCGGAGTTGCGAGAGAGTGAAGAGAAATAGGAATTACAATTATGATTGGAATAGATTAATTTGTTTAGCATTCGAGTGGTCAAACCACACTATGATATCTCGATTGTGCAATCAAGGATGGGTCGAGTAGGTGACACTCTTTAAAGGAGGCAAAAGACAAAGTGGGACATGGCTAGGGTTATGAAGAACGGAAGCGAAAATGGAGGAATCTGCATGACCACAGAGGTCATCAAAAGTCACCTTTTTAAAGGGCAGAAACTTGAACCTACCATTTTCTTTGCTATTGCGTTGAGACGTGTGCACTGACCAGAATTATCAAAGCGAGACCATTGTTGTTTTCTGTCAGGGACGGAACTTGAATCTTGCGTGTGATGCAGAGGAAGTGAAGGTCTGGATTGGAAACGAAACATGCAAAGTCAATTCGATTGACCTTCTGACCCTCTATTGTACCCCACCCATCATTCAGCCGCCTCATCTTGGAACTGATGGCCTGCTCGATCCTAACTCCCTGCCTCTAGTTAAGGTAAATCTTAATGGTGGAATTTCGTACTGGTGCAATGTAAATTTTCTGATCAGATTACACTGTTTTGAAAGCTTCACACCAGAATAGGAAGCTTTTTGTCATTAGCAAACTGTGTGATGTGAAATAAAGTCATGAGATACTGCATCCAATAATGAATTAATGTGTGTAGTTGCAGTTTAACGACACTGTATGGTAACAAGACTCTTAGCGTCGCCCTCCTCCTTTATCCAGGCATGGCACTGGCAGGGTTTCCGGACAATTTGGCGCCGGACAATTCGGCAATGGACAATTCGGCGACGGATGAGTTTGTAGGTGTATTTAGACCAGATATCGGTATGTAGTAACTGGCATTTATAAAATATTCAGAATGAGAGCAAAATAATATTTTCCATATTATCCAGCACATGTCTGGTATTTATAGAGACTGGTGAAGACAACTGCTCTAAAATACTGACTTTGAATAATTGCAATTAAAGAGTACAGTAACATTAAGACATGGGATTTATCAACTTCTACTGCCATTAGTAAACACTATGTGAGTCAGAAACCGAAATCATTGTAATTTGTAATATTCTTTAGTTTTCTGGATAATACGGAGAACATTATTTCGCTCCCATTCTGAATATTTAAAAAATGTCAGTTACTACATACCGATTACTGGTCTAAATACACCTACAAACTCTTCCGGCGCCGAATTGTCCAGGCGCCAAACTGTCCGCGTGCCGAATTGTCCGGACGTCAAACTGTCCGCGCGCCAAATTGTCCCGGCGCCGAATTGTCCGGTGCCGAATTGTCCGGTGCCGAATTGTCCGGCGCCGAATTGTCCAGTCACCACTGGCAGAGTACAACCAGTGGCAGAGTTTAATGGAGTAATGCCACAAGCATTGGTATATGCAGACATTTAACGCTGAGGATAGTTGGCATACCAAGACTGTTATAACACGTTAGGTTTGCCTTGTGTATTGTGTAAGCAGTTGGCAATTGGTACGATTAAGCTTTGGGTACTGGCTCACCCTAAGTGCATGATGATGATGTGATGCCCGCCAGATCTTAGGAACCCATCTATGAAGTCTCTTTCTGCTAACAATGCAGTCTTTTTTACTGTTTCCTTACTCATGGTGCTGTCCATTCCCTTGTTCTTTGTCTGTCTGGTTTGACCCATTGTTCTCTTGCTGTTCACCTCTATCATGGCACACAAGCGGTTTTTCTTCCAATGCAGCTCTACTTAACCGGTTTTAGTCAATGCGTTTTCTTTGTCTGTTGAGGTGGTTGTAGGTAATTTGATCTACTCGCTTGGTCACTTGGAGTACCAGAAAGTGGCCACAGATGACAGCGAATACTGGATTGTAGGTGTGGCCTTTGGAGGTGGAACTCTTCTAACGATCATATTCGTCATCCTCATTGTCTACAAACGCAAAAGCACAAACGCTGAACGACAGTTCAAGAAACTGAATCTGCAGCTCGACGCTCTTGAGATCAACATTCGAAATGAATGCAAACAAGGTCTGGCATCTGGCTTTCTTCTCTCGGTTCTACAATTATTTTGAGGAATAAGACGATGAATGATGGCAGTTCTTAAGCTATAGCACTGAGGAGGTGAAATTTCTAGAAGGAGTGCAATTTCTGGATAATTATTTCATACATTCATTTTTCCTGCAAAAATCATTTTACTTTTATTCACAATTTAAAACTAACATCATTTTTGTACAGTGCAATAAGAACATCTTTTGGTGACTAATGGATCCTGTGTACGAATTTGTTACCTTACAATGTCTGACAAAATTAGCAGCAGAAGATGTTGCACTAAATAAAAGTTGCATACATATAATTGGACACATGAGCAAATTTATGTTTTTGGCCTATAAGTGTGCAGGATGTAGGCCTGAGCAAAGGGATTGCTAGTAACTCACTAACTTATGATTTCTTTGAAAGTTAGTTAATTATTACAGACTTGCTAGACACATATTAACTTTTCCTAGCATGGCACTGAATTACCGAGTTGCCTGCAGATGAGACTGACTATTTGCTAAGTTACTTACATGTTTATTAAAAAATAACGTACGGTTTATCATATAGCTTCACTTGCTGAAGTACCCGGCTTCATTCAGGTAGTCCTTGCAATTTATAAATGTGTTGAACATTGCTTCCCTATGCTCGACTATAAGGAGGCATTTAAAATATTTACATCATTTAAAACTGAAAAAATCCCTTTACAATGACACAAAAATTATCATTCTATCTTAGTTTTGATCGAAGTCATGGATAAACGACTTTGCGCACTGCGGAAATTATTTATCTGAGGAAAATGCGTCTAGAGTTGACCCACTACAATTATGGAATTTTTCGTATAGTTCTCGGTTGCCCAGAGGCCTAGATAATCTTCTTGAAGGACTACATTTAACTTTTCCGTATCTGACTTACCTGAATTAAAGCGCGTTGCGATATAGTCGGCCATAAGGTCATTATTGATTGGAGATCTAAAGAATGGGGATAAACGAGATTAATAGGGTCGTCGCATGCTAGTTTAATACAACATTCATGTGCGGTGATGTCAAATTTCCGAACAATCCGATAGCTCCCACTCTAAATGTAATCACTTGATGGCGACCTGGTTTAGTTATATTAGTGCATGGTACCTTCATTTAAGCCAGGCTAATGGCTGAGTTAGAATAGACACTAATTTTATATCGATATCATTGTCTAGACAAAAGACAGAGCTTTAAAACGACACCAAACACAAGGTCAACATCACTAAAATTAAACTAGATACATCTGGCAAAAAGGCCTAATTTAGGTGCGTTTGCGCTAAGTTTAAGCCAATAACATGGGGAATGGGTAACATTTTGGGATCGCGAACACTCCTATGTTTTTTTTTGGCTGCTAAGAACTATATGTGTGCACAATTTGGGAACAATCGGTCGAGCTGTAGAAAATCTGGAAATTTATGACGCCATCGGCGACTCATAGAATTGTCTGCATCAGCAGCATTACTTTTGCATGACAATCTTTTCACAACCCCATGATGTGACGCAGCGCTCGTGAATAAGAACCACCCCCCATGTTTGTTCTTGGGTGGTAAAGAGTCTTTGTGGAGGTTACATATATACATAGTCTGTTACATAGACATGTTTGTTCTTATGGGTCTAGATATTGATGTTTACTGAATTTTCCAGATGCTTTTTTAAAATTTTTAGCTTTTGCGGAACTACAAACCGAAGTGTCTGACTTTACGAGTGACCTCAATTTGATTGGCATTCCATTTTGGGATTATACGAATTTTACGTATAAAGTTCTTTTTCCAACGGATTCAGCTTGTTCAGCAGTGCTTTCTGGTGTTAGGGTATGATTTTATATGTCTGCTTTGTTTGAGATATATATATATAAAATACTATTCTTGAGATAGAGTAAGATTATCAATTTACCAATAAGTCATAAATTAGTATGAAGTAAGTGTAAATTATTAAACATCTTGGATAACATCTTGTGTGGCACAGTGGTCGATCGGTTAGAGCGGTCGGCCCATAGTGCTCAGTGTGCGCTGAGTGAGTGGGTTCGACCCTCGTCCGGGGAGTCACTGTGTAGGGACCTTGAGCAAGTCTTTCGCGCACAATTGCTCTGCAGTACAATTGCAATTGCGCCGTCAAGGCGTGTGTGTGCACTTCTGAGCAAAAAATTTAGGAAGAAGGGCGGTATCAAATTTCGGTAATAAAGATAATTTAAGACACCAAAACATAGCTGCTGCTATTGATTGGGCATCTCGATAGATATTGCCAAAGCCTTTGATATGGGTAATCACAATATATTATTACTAAAATTAGAAACTTAGGCATATGAGAGGTATTGCTTGATTGGTTCCAAAGTTATATAAATGATAGACATGAATTGATGCTATGTAATGTTCCATATCTGCACTATGACTCATCAGATATGTGGTATCTCAAAACCCAATCGATGGTCACTTTATAAATGATCTTCAGAATGCCTTGCCCCTCTTAAATTTCTTACTGTTTGCAGATGACACTGACATTTTTGCTTCTCTTAAATCCTATGATAAACAATTTCAATGGATGAACCAAGCACTCATAAAATCTAAATGACTGGTGCCTGATGAACAAATTATCCTTAGCCCTTTAACGACCAGCGCATAGTAAAATGTAAGGCATAATCTTTGACACTGGTTATTAAAGGGTTAAACGCCACTAATTATTATCTGCTATTTTGCTTACATCACAAACGACCACCCCTATATAAAGAAAACACTTACTATAAAAAATTTCCCAATACCCTCGGTATCAATGTTGACAAATTACTATTGTTATTATATTGTGGACAGTTATCAAGCAGATTTTAGGAGGCCCTTTAAGAACTGTTATGTTGTTCTGGTATATGATCAGAAGGAGCCTAAGTTTGATGGTGGATGGTCCAAGTTCAACGATCTCTTCTACAACCAACATTTTGTTATCGTTTTTGTGAGAACTCTGGAGGAACAGAAAAACTTTACAATACGAGACAAGTAATGATGTTTACAATGGCTTGCTTTGTTTTGTTTATTCCACTTTAGAAGATTTTTATATCTTTAACTTACTCTCTGTTAATTTAGGTAACGAGAAAGTTGCTCATGGAGGTAACCAATGGAGTAAGAGTGTAAGAAACGAAAGTCATTTTGAAGATATGTAACTTCAATGAAGCTGTGAGATTAATTGAGATTGAGGACTGTATATGTATACTTTTTACATTTTAGGGCTAAAGTTGCTTCCTTGCTAATGATTGTCTTCCATGACCGACTCGATTATGCTACACAGTAAGCAGTTGTCTCTTATTAGTTTGTTCTGACGTTCTGGAATTCCTCAATTGAGCAATTCCTTCGGTTTAAAGCCATATGAGGACTCCCAACGTTGAACATCTCTGCAAATGAGTGAATGAATGGTTTTGACAATTTCTAGAATGTCATAACACCACACATTCCATTATAGGGGTAGATTAACAAGCTCACAGTTTGATTTCGTTTGACTCCTGCTCAGAGCCCCCGAGCCTACTTTATGTGTGCGAGGCATATGCTGAATATCGTAGGTACAGTGTCAAAGCGGCCAACATGTCCAGGAAGATCCAGCAGCACATTGTCACCCTTATGAATTTGTGTTCCATGTAAATCTTTGGAAGCGTCATATCGGAGAATGGGATATCGTATCGGAGAATGGGATTCGTATTGTATCGGAGAATGGGATTTCCTAGATAAGATTAATGTTCTGGTTGGTAGCAGGCCAGGCAAGGTTTGATATTCCACTCACTCACAGCTCTCTCCAACAGGTCCGATAGTGTCGACAACTTCAAGACAATGATAACACCGACACCTGTCTCTTTGGGGCAGTCCTCACTAACCCAGGCTATGTTCTGCATCGACTATACTACCTCAAATCTAACGCAGCCACTACTCCCTTTGTCTTATTACTGCACAATTCTCCCCAGCCATCAGCCTGATGCAAAAAAATTATCGTTATGATGTCATTCGCTTTTGAGCTGTTTTAATTATATATCTCTACATGAAAGTGCATTTAGCACTTGGTTAATGAGGAATGTACTTACTTACTTATTTAAAATACCAAACCACTTAAATGAGTGGATAAGAGGCAGAGTCAGTGCCAATTGATTTCTTTGAAAGTTACTATTTTCAGGGTATGAATTGTGTGGTTTGCTGTTGAGGAAATGATAAGTTTGTATTTAGGAAAATCACAAGTTCCATCTAATTTTATGTACTTTATACTGTCTTGTAAAAGTAGTTTATGCTATTATCTCGACTTACAAGAGTAAGAGTTGTTAATATCACTTTGATCTGTATTAAAATTTCATTTGAAGTCAGAAATTGCTGCAGAATATGACAGAGACCAAGCAAATGATGGCGGTTACATTATCTTTCAGAATTTTGAAAGTCCTACTGGGTGACTTGATCGACCGTTCAGTTGAGAGAAAACATCCAAAGCTGATGTTGAGAAGGTAGAACTGTATCTACTTACCTTCTTAATCACAGTTTAAGCTAATGTTTGGGCTGATATTCATGTCTCTTATATATACCTCTAAGATGTCATAAAGTATGTCTAAGTTACTAATGCCAACTGAAAGTGAAAAAATATGAACTGACACCAAGATTGCATTTTTTCAGTGTTTTCACACTAAGAAGTTATCTGCCATCATTTTGCCAATTGCAAACATTTATTATCCGGATGTAACAAGATTTTCCTTTTGCAATTCTCCAAACAAAAAGCACATTGCCAACTGTGCTTTTTGAACGCACTGCAACATAATATGGAATATGCAGAGTTTGTAACATCCATCTAAAATCTCCTATGATTGATATGACATGGCCAGTTAGTGTTGAGGGTGGCTTAGAAATGTCCCACCTACTAAATGCAATTTCTCTGCAACAATCGCAATTGGTTGCAGAGAAATTGCATTTAGTCTGGTTTTATTGAGCCACCCTGTAGATGTCTTCTATTAGAAACCTGGAAGTATATTGGATTGAATGCACACTAATGTTTTAACATGTTTTATCATTTTCGTGATGAGAATGCATATGGTCAGTCTCCTGTCTTATGAAGTGGTTTGTCTGAATTCATCATTGTGTTGAAGCCTCTGCTATTAAAATGTTTTCCATAGGACTGAGTCTGTTGTTGAGAAGATGCTGACGAATTGGCTGTCGATGTGTCTCTATGGTTACATAAAGACGCGTGCTGGCAAGGCATTGTTCATGCTCTACAAAGCGATCAAACATCAGACGGAGAAAGGACCGATCGATGCGATCACGTCAGATGCGCGCTACTCGCTCTCTGAGGATCGGCTGCTCCGTGAGAAGACAGAATCCAAGGCACTAGTAAGATGACATGACATGCTTGCTTCAACTGCATTTCTACTTTCTTAGGAGTTTTTTGGGAATAATCATAATTTCATTTGGCTTTGTATTTTTACCCTATTTAGCAATGATTCCATGGAATTTAAAAAAGTAAAGTGCTTGTGAAAAAGTTGGTGCCCTGCGCTTAACTTTCGAGTGTCGCTTTAGGAGTTTGGAGATTGCGATTAGATTCAGGAACAGTTGGACTTGAGACCAGTCATAGAACTGAAGCAGTTTTTATTCTTCAGGCTTATCATTAGAAACACAAACAATAAGTACAATTGCTTTTGGTAATTGGGCTCTGATTTCTTTTGTTGCAATTGTTTTGTTACTCATACCATAGCTTTCATTGTCGTTTTCTATATTTCTCAATGTTGTAGACGATATATCTGATTCCAAGCCAAGAGAGCATAGAGCCGATCTGTTGTCGAATGCTAGACTGTGATATCATAACTCAGGCAAAGGAGAAGGCTCTTGATGCCATCTACATGAACACTCCATTCTCCAGAAGACCATCCGTCGAACATGTTGACCTAGGTAATTGTCCTTGGTGGGTTGTAGGCTCTGTAGGGTAATGGATAAGACGCTGGTGTGAAGAGCAGAGGAAGCGAGTTCATTTCCTGTTACCCCCATAGGGTTGACTAGTCCTTCTTTTGCCAGGCGGCGGCATTGGTCCTATTTGGTGTATATCATAATGGCTGCATTGCCAGGCTGGTGACAGTTTAATTCATATCCTATAATAGCTTGTCATCAGCCATTCATTCTGTACTTGTATCATACTGACATTTCTCAGTTTGAATATTAAACAGAGATATCTTTATATTGATTATTATTATTTTTATTATTATCCATAAGATTGCTGTACTTTCTCTTGTTCTGTTTTTTCTTGCTCCTTTGCCATTCACTGCTAGATTTTCCAGTTGAAACCAGAAACTTTTCTGACAGTTGTATGGTAAGTAAGTATACATCTTGCAGAGTTTCTGTTGCTGATATTTACCTAAGCAGTTCAAATTCTAACAAGTCCTGCAACTGAGATTGTCCACTAATAGAAAGTTGTTAAATGATTTCTTGTTAGAATGGTTGTCTAGTCCATGTGGTCGCGTGATCTTGCGAGACGAGGATGCCGCTACGCAGACGGTCAGAGGTTGGAAAAGACTCAACACTCTGGCACACTGCAAGGTCCCAGATGGCGCTACTATGGCACTTGTTGGTAGACAGAGCAAAATGGACACTAGCTGTCTATTCAATGGTAAATGATAATTTATTCCTTCTCAGTGGACAAATCATCTGCTGTTGAGGAACATGATAAAATTCAATCTCTTTTTTATGCTTGTGATTTTTATTTCTCAAACTTTAACTTATTAATTAAGACAATTTTATTACTGACGTCAAAGTTCTGAGTCATTGTTTGCCTATGCAATAGTGAGATTCAAGGGCAGTCTTAAATTAAATTAGCTATTACAACACATGAAATTAATGAGCTAATCAAATATAATTTTGTCATGAGAATAAGACAGAATTATGCTAAGAAAAAACACTGTAAACACACTAATTAGTGGATTCTTAAAGCCAAAAAAAGCATACGTTATGCCCTGTTGAAGCTGATGGAATTTTGAATCCTCATATCTCTTATATAGTCATCAATTTAACCAAGCATTTGTGGATAGCAACAGTGACGATGAGGGTTTGAAGGACTGTGAAAAATTGACAATGGGTCCAAGATGACTTCTTGACTCTGTTATCAACCAAACAGATGTTGATAATCTGAGTTAGTCAATCTGATTAGTGTTTTTTTGTAGCAATTATTCTGATTCATGTACATTTAGACTGAAGTCTTGATTATTCTTTAAGATCTGTCAAGGCCATCGGTAAATGTAAGCAACACAATTTTGGCTACAGAAGAAAACTCACGACAGTTTCATTTGGTCAGTTCCTCATTATTTTAATTATTGACTTTTGTGTGACGTGTTTTACGATTTTATCTTTTTGTTCTCTCCACTCTTGTCACTTGTCTGATCATAAATTTGAAATAGAAATCTACCATGGACAAATTTATTTATCTTTTTCTCTATAGCGATTTAAAAGAGAATATTTCTCTTTCACCGACTAATTTATCTGCTTATTTCTCTCGAGTCTCCATCAGTATAACTTTGTGTAATATGCTGTCTTGTACAATATTTTGTCATATATTAGATGGATTTTATTTAAATTCATATGATACTGTGATGTGGGGGTGTAGTGGTATGTTCTGTGCCTTGTAGCCGGTCAAAGGTTTGAACCTACCTGAAGCCACTGTGCAACGACCCTGGAGAAGTTACCCACCAATAATTATTGTCTTTGAGGAAGACAGTAGGAAACCATCTCGCATTTCTCATGAAATACGAATGTCATAAAAGGCCAATAGACCTGCACCTACCTATGGGCAGAGGACTCATCATCATTAGGGACACTAGATAATTAATAATAATGGAAATCAATTTCAGTGTGGTTGAAGAAAGATATATGATATATATATATATAACATTTTTATATATATATAACATATATGTCTGCATGCATATGAATCGTAACAGTTTATATTGTTTAACTTTGTGTGATTGGGTGCAATGGCTGGCAGACGTAAAGAAGCACTGAACAGGTTTCAAAGTTTGAGTCCTTAGAATCATAGAGCAGATTATGTTAGATGAATTCTGTTTGGCAAGATTCATCAAACATTTGCTTATTTGACAGTAGTTTTTAGGAATGCTATAAAGAACAGGAGCTATATGAGAAAACAAGGTGGCACCACAAGTTGAAAAGGTGGCATTGAAAAGGTAGCATTGAAACAAGGAGCTAAGTGAAATAACAAGGTGGCAGAAGGAGTTGAAAAGGTGGCATTAAAAGGTAACATTGACATAAGGAGCTAAGTGAAATAAGAAGGTGGCATTTGGAGCTGAAAAGGTGGCATTCAGAGTGAGAGAACATTGGTGTGAGAACAAGGTGAGATCGTGAACAAGGTGATGTTATGAATGATGAGCAATGATGAACTGGCTGCAGGTGTGATAAGCACAAGTAACGATTTTGGTGAACAGAGATTCCAGCAACAGCTGGAATTCTAGAAAAAACATCTCAGTCAGTTACAGAACTTTCATGCGGGTGGCAGCGCATGCCCTGATTCAGCAAAGTATTGCAAGCAATACTTGATATCGCCCAATACTTTTTTCTATATCACAGCAAGTATCGCGATTGATTTTGCCAGTACCTTTTTCCCAGTATTGTTAGCAGCTCTAGTTGTCATCGTTGAGAATGTTCTGATGACTGGAAAATGACATTTTAGATGCTATTTTGAAATGAAAGGTTTACAGAAGTATTAAACGATAACACAGAATGACTTGCACCTATAATGCAGTTTTGGTCACTGATTCGTTTCTATGAACTTCCTTCAAATTCATCTTTAAAACATCTTATTTTCAATATATCCATGTGTTACTAGGTGCAGATATCGTGGCACCCTTATGGTTTTTAATTCCTATCGACTTGATTTGTCCAGTCCAGTGGAATGAAACTCTGATGTCCTGTTTATGTTCAGGTGTCTCCTGAGGAAGGCCATCACATCGGTCGATCACAGAAGGTCGTCTCGGAAATCTTTCTCACAAGACTTCTTGCAACTAAGGTGAACATGTTTCATCTTTGATGAAGTAAGTAAGTAAGTGCGATATTGTTGAAAGTTATTATAAAAGTCATTAAAATCATCAGTGAGTAACATAAATTAAATTTGTGTTAAAATGCCTACTTTTGCCTACTGTTATTTATTCTTTAATTTTTTATTTTATTTATCCTTTATTTATTATTTTTTCTATTATTTTTCTATTTTATTGTATTAATTTTCTTTTATTTGTTTATCCTTTAAGGAAAAATGCTTTTGCATGTTGTTTTTTTATGACTTGAACATTTGAAAATATTGAGTTTCCTTTTAAAAGGAATTGTATCTGTGATACTTGTTTTTTTGGTGAAAATATGCTTCTAAATACCAGTAAATAAATAAAAAATTTGCAGAAGCACATTAGAGTCAGTCAGAGGATTTTTATTTTAATTTTTTTATTTTCAGTGTACATTACAGCAGTATGTGGATGATTTGTTTTCAACGATCCTAACTCCAGACACTTCGTCTCTCTCTGCTGTAAAGTATCTCTTTGATTTCCTGGATGCAGCTGCTCAAAGACATGGCATCACAGATGCTGAGGTCCTTCACACGTGGAAATGCAACAGGTGGGTTGGCAGCCATCACTATCCATTGCCAATTACTATCAGATGATGATTATGATGATGACGATGATGTATTAATGATAGTTGAGATAATTTATATATGAAATGATAATAATGGTAATAATGGCAAATAATTGTAATGATGGAAATTATGGTCATGATGATAATTATGATGATGATTACAATAATAATAATGATGAGAAGATTTGTATAACGCCATAGTACAGCCAAGGTTTACGGAAAGAGCACTGTACAATGTACATGAGTTCAAGAAGTCAATGTTTAGAAAGATAGATCTTGAGTTGTGATTGGAATGTCTCCAGAGATGGTGCTTTCATCACATGGTGTGGAAGATTGTGCCATGCACTACATTGTAGGCCTATGTCCTGTGGCAGACAGGGAACAGTCGACAAATCTTGTGGGCTTGTTGCAGATTTTTTAGCATCTTGAGCATGCTTAGATACAAGATAAGAGGTTTTACCACAAACTATATTAAGATATTACAAGATTAATATTATATTCCTCGAGCAAAAATCTTATACACATTCACAAGGCTCAGAATTCAATATGAAGATAATTGAGGTTAGAGAAGGTGAGGGTGTTTCACAAATCATGACAGACAAAATAGAATCTCTTTCGACTGATTGGCTTAAATTATCAATCATTGCATTTGCTTGAATTTATGAATTCAGCCTTCAGCAGTTTCTAGATATAAAGTTCCCACGTGAGTCCCATCAAATGTATCTAAATAAACTGGCTGGGTTATAAATGCTATTTAACCCTTTAACGGCCAGCGCATAGTAAACGTAAGGCATAATCAATAACGCTGTTTGTTAAAGGGTTAAGCAATATATTGCTTTGTTTTCCTGTTAAGTTAAACATTGTTTAATGAATGAGTTTTCTCTTTGTTGTTAAGTTTGTTGCTGAGGTTCTGGGTGAATATCATCAAAAACCCGGAGTTTGTCTTTGACATTCACAAGTCTCCGATCGTTGACTCGTGTCTGTCGATCATTGCACAGACGTTCATGGACAGCTGCTCCACACAAGATCAACGACTCGGCAAAGTATGATCCCATTTGTGTAACGCTCAAACCTTATAATCTTATACTTGTACTGTGAAGGTCATAGCCAGGAAACAATTTTTTTTATTGGAATGGATACAGAGTGTGGGGTCAGTTTTGAAAGAAATGTTTTTTCGGTCATTATTTATTTTTTGGGGTCTGAATCTGTGAAGCCCCTAAATACGCTCATGTGTGTAGCACTATTAAATTAAAGTTGCTCAGTGGTGCTCTGCACGGCTTTTATGAAAAACGCTTTATTTCGTCTTAGGCATAGAAACCAGCTCATTTGGTATTACATTACGAGTTAAGTAAAGTTAAGTTATCTAAAGTGTATTTTACATATTTCACAATATATGCGATATATGGCTACACTGACTTCCTGTTGCCAAGAAAGTTGTGTTTAGTCATTTTGACATGTGCTTCAATTGTTGGCTGTGACCCATCACTCGGTCAAGTTGAGCAAACATTTTAAAACTGTTTTTAAAACAGTTTTTCTGTTTTAATCAGACAGACGTTTGCAGTTCTTTAGTGACATGCTTAAACTTGCTATATTAAAAGTCTTGATAAATACAATCATAAAGTTGCTTTGGCCATGGTCATGATTTCAAAGTCACCAGCCTTTGCATGTTTCTGTAATATTTTGGATTTTGTATAAGCTAACTCACATATTCCTGACAATTTTCTCACGTGCAGCCGCTGACTATTCCATTCCTACCTGCATCCACTCACTGCTTCATACCTCCCTGCAGCTTCTACCTCTTTGCAGAATCATGGTTCACATATGTGAGGCTAGGGATCAAAACCCACCGTTTGTCGGCTCCCAGTTATTGAGATAAAGGCTGAAGTAGGCGAGAGGGGTCAAAAACACAGAAAATCCTTTCATGGTATATTGTTACAAACAAATATGTCTTCTTTCAATAGCAAAGATAAAAAAATTAAATTCAAATATTTAGTTCTAAAAAAAATAACATTTGATGCATATGGTGTCAAGATTTGCATTGCTAAATATGTATGTTTCAGAGGTGAACGACCTAGATTTCTTCCGCATACCTGCCATAATTTGCATAGTAGTAACAAAACTTATATGTCATGTGCTTTATTTCATACAGAATAGCTTAACCCTTTATTGCCCAGCAAAATTCTGGAGCATTCGAGTAATATTTCCTAGGAACTTTGATGACACGAAAGCTTTTTTCTAACTTCAGTTATACTCATTTGACCCTTTAATTAGCAAAATCATGACAACTGAGACAATCGAAGTCAAACTTAAGTTAGAAAAAAGCTATTTTGATTCTGTAAAAAGTAGCTGGAAGCACAAGCATTGTAGAATACGATTTAGGAAAAAAGTCAAAAACGACAAGTGATGGGTTTTTACCTCTGGCCTCACATATGCCTCGTGAATGTGTATCAGATTTTTGCTAGAGGAATATAATATTATGCTTGTAACATCTTAATATAGTTTGTGGTAAAACCTTTTATCTTGTCTGTCTTTTATAAATGTCTGTCTTGTGCATTCAAAGCAGTTCCCCCAAAAGATTAAATCAACCATAAATTTCTTTGCACAGCTCCAGCTCTGGAAAATTTCTGAATGCATTCCAATTGTCAGTCACTTTCAGTTTAGGTGATGACCTGTGTGTTAACTAATTAATGTCTGATGACAGGATTCACCATCAACAAAGCTGCTGTACGCCAAAGACATTCCTCGCTATCGACATCTAGTGACACAGTTTTACAAAGGCTTGAACGATATGCCATTGGTCGATGACAATCGCATGAGTCAGATCATGATGGAGCATTCAAAGGTTATTATTATGTCTCACTCTCTTTATTCATGATCATCGAGTTAAAATGATGAAGTGTATGATTAGCCTTTTAACAATAAGAATGTACCATAATGGACTGATTGATTAACCAATGCATGTCGTCGTTAAGTTGTTCAGTTATTATCAATACATGATTGTATTAACTCATTTGATTAACTGTTTCAATGTAAACATACAACATATGTTTACGAAAATAATAAATCTTGTACATAACTGCACGTACATAGTATTACATAGTGCTGATTTCCCCTCTTTATCATTTCCTCAGTTATACATATATATATATATATATATATATATATATATATATATACAATATATATATATATATATACAATATATATATATATACACAATATATATATATACTGTGTCCGGAAATAAAGGGACCCCTAATGATAATATGAAAATAAATAGTAAATATTCATCGTTTATTTAAATTCCAAAACCCTTTTAATCCTGACATATTTATTTAGCAGTGCACAAAATATAATAGCTCCTGTCGTCCAATAATGACGCCATAATTTTTGTCATTTCTCACAAAATTCAAGTATTAAAGACTGTCTTTAATATTATCTGCAGAACTTTCAACTTTTTAAAATATTGTCTATAAACCACCATGAATTTATTTCCAGACACAGTTCAAATTTATTTTACATTTGAATAATAGTAGACTACAAAGTGTGTTCAAAGTGTCCGCCTTTGACTTCAATACAAGCTTCAAGATGCGTGTCATTGGCCAATTGAAGCATCAATGACCAGCTGATCAAATTCCTCCCAGGCAATAGCTTTGTAATTTGAAGTCGTCACTATGATGCACATTTTTTTAACCAGTTCATAAATCACATAGTTATGTCAATGAATATGTCAGAATTAAAACAGTGTTGAAATTTTTTAAATCGAAGGTTATTTACTATTTATTTTCATATTATCAGTCGGGGTCTCCTTATTTCCCGACACAGTGTATGTATATATAAGCTGTAATTTGTCAGAAAATAATTTATTCATAAAATTCAACTAATTGCAGGCAAATTCTGCCAACTTCAACGTTGAACTTGCTTTGCAAGAGCTCTTCCAATACACCAAACAGTACAATCTTGAGGTAAGTAACCGACGTTAAGGTAGGAGCTTGCCTAGCTTACCTTTCTAGGTGTTTACAAAATACAGTGATTTTTGTTGCCATGGTTGGGCGTAGAGCTCCTCCGAGTAGTCTTCTTGAGGGAGTGCTATATAAAATTTAAAATGAATGAATGAAGAAAGTGTTAGTTTATTCAACTATTTTATTTATTTAAGTTGCTGGAGGCACTGGAAGATGATCCAAGTTCCCGAAAGGAACAGGTGTCGAATTCATACAAACAGGTGTCTGCATCCATTGAGGGTTTCGGCTGCATTTAACCAAACATCGTCAGCAGTCATCATCGTATGGTTACGAGGACTCTCGGCTGACCTGTTGCCTCAACCATATATCAACTCGTTCGCGCTGAAGAGTCAGTTACCATGGCAGCGCAGATAGGCAGGCAGCCAATGAGGAGCAAGCAGGAACTGACTAAATGCTGATCGAAGTGTGTAGACGTTCTGCGGCCATTTGATAGTAATTACTATTATTAACTGATACCGGTAAAATGCTGTTGCTACGTGCAGGTATTTATCTACATTGTATTCCTATTATTGTCAAGAAATTATACTGTAAGTAACCACTTGCAAAGATATTGAAACCAGCAAATACTCAGAATAAACTGTTCCTAACAACTGTTGACTGGAAATACTTGTTAAAGAAGCTGTACTGTAATGTAGGGTCTGAAAAATATTTTCAAGCAATGTAGTAGAAAGTTCACTGCTACCTGCTAAGGAAATGTGTGCTAACAAGTAATTTTTTAAAAATACATCCTGCAAAAATGAATGGTGTTTCAGTATTGCTGTCATTTGTAACAAAATAAAACGATTATAAAGAGGCCAATGGAAGATCAGCTTATGATCTGAACAAATTGAAAAATGAAATTTTAATGGTTCCATCAGTTGACAGGAAATTGTAAAGGATCTGAAGCCAGAAAGTGAGTGACCTCTGAGTATAAATGAAGTGTACAATGTGTTCTATTTTTAAGTAAACAAACCGTCACACAGTTGATTAACACATAAAATATTTTCTGAAAAATCATCACTTTAGACAGAATGGTCCAAAACATTGCATATTCAGATATATTTCTAATGAGACTTCCCAAAATGTTCAACGGTACAGAACTTTCAGCAAAATGGAGAACCTGGGATCAGCTTTTAAAGTGTCGAAAATACTCTAAACCACGTCCAAAATTATAATGCTAAAACATGTGAATGCAGGCAATGTTTTTTTTCAGAAAATTTTAAGCTGAGACAACAGACAACATGTCACAAAAAAAGATTCAGACAGAAAGAACAATAATTGTCTGAACTATATATAATTCCGTTCAATGTTTGTGACGACTAAATAAGTTAGACCATTCCAGGCTTGGCATACATCGGAAGGTGGTAGTAGTTGTATGTTAGGAAGCTGAGCAAACGGGTTTCAACTGTCTGTTTGGACCCTGAGGACACGTAACGATCGCGCAACATCTTCTTCTGCCCCTCCGTAAGCTGTGCCAAAAGAACAGAATCACTGAACAACGCATATAATTCTAAAATGTATCATACATGCATGATACATTTTAATGACCTACACAACAGAAATGACAAAGTTGAGGAGCAGGAAACAATCCCCAATGCATCCTCTGATGCCTCTAAGTGCTTCAAAGGCATCCTCTGATGCTTCTAAGTGCTTCAAAGGCATCCTCTGATGCTTCTAAGTGCTTCAAAGGCATCCTCTGATGCTTATAAGTGCTTCAAAGGCATCATCTGATGCCTCTAAATGCCTCAAAGGCATCCTCTGATGCTTCTAAGTGCCTCAAAGGCATCCTCTGATGCTTCTAAGTGCCTCAAAGGCATCCTTTTATGCTTCTAAATGCCTCAAAGGCATCCTCTGATGGCTCAAAATGCCTCAAAGGCATCCTCTGATGCCTCTAATGCCTCTAAACTAGGGAAGCATATCAGTTCAAGGTGAGCTCCACTTCCAAAATGCCACGTTTAAGAAGAATAGACAGTGTGAGGTCATCAGTCAAAAAAATCTTTGCATGTCTCAATTTGAAACTTGATAACATGAAGCCAATTTATGTGCTTGAAACTTGGTCTGGTATTGTTCATACCATGTACACCATACATGTATGGTGTAGGCCTAATGTATATATAGTTTATATATGCATCTGAACACTTGTACGGCATGTTTCAAGAACTTCACAGTCACCAAGATTTAGGTTTATGAATATATCTAAAAGGTACTCTTAGGATAAGCACAAAATATCTCAAGTTATTTGTGGCAGTAAACTTCTAAATGTTAATGGAAGAATGTTTTAAAAGAGTAGGTTTTAACAAGCCAAAGATTTCCTGTAGTAAGCAAATTAATTGACTGTAGGTGAGTAGAAGATGATGATTTTAAGACATGTCTTGACCAATAGCTAAATAGCTAATGTATAGCTACATAGCTAAATACAGATCATGAGAGCCGCCCACCGTGAGATCCTCGTCCATCATGTTGCGTATCAGTTCCTCCAAGGACTCTGACTCATCTGCCTGTCAAAAAACAATGATCAACAATGACAGGAGAAGACTAAGAAAGCAAATCATGAAAACAATAGACACAAATTATGTATTATAGGCTCAACTTAATTCACAGGTTCTACTCTGTGACAGCCGCATGGGGTTTACATGAACGGCAACGCTCTGACGCAAAGAGCAGATGCTTAGCAAGGAAACAGGATTGACTCCCACTACACTCCCACTGGTTTACTCAGCCTTTAACTATATGGGGCATTTGTAAAATGATAAAATATTTTGTGGGTGTCTATTAATGGCTGCCAGGAAATTAAAATTCGACTTCTGCAACTATTTGTTCATACTCTATGACCTGCAATCATACCACTGTGTGTCAGTTTGAATTAGTAATACATGCTATTATTACTTTTGAAGGGTATCGTTTAAATGATAAGCTACATTACATTACGAAGCCAAGTACTTACTGAACGAGTTGTAAGAAGTTCACGAATTTCATCCCTGAAGTCAAGAAATCTATCGTGGAAGATGGCCATCGCCCAGCTCTCCGAGAAATAACTACACAACAGAACAGAATTGATATACTCCAACCAAAGCACACAGTAGACATCAGGTTTTATTTTGCAGAATGTTCTCTTTCTAACTCAAAAATTCAAAGCACCATACAAGCTTTCATATCAGTTAGATATCAAGTAAGCCCTCGTGTGGGCTAGTGGAAGGTAGGGCCGTACCGAGCTATAATTGCGCCCTGTGTCTAGCATCAATCTGGCACCTCCACATTTTGAAAATAGTGCATTTTATGGAATAATAAGTTATTCCATCCTGAAATTTTGTGCCATGTCCCCCCCTTGTTATGGCCCTGGTAAAGGGTGTTTTAACCTACTAACGATGAGCTGCATAAGTTTCATTTTAGCTCGTAGTTCAAGGGTTAAATGACATGCCAGTCCTAGCAACCAATATAAGTAATACTGTAAGAGGCAAATGAGAGGTTGCAAAACATCACAGAATGTATAACAAGAACTGAAGAAAAATGGAGGCTCTAGACGTTCCATCACTGTTTCTGTTTCTATAAAGTATGATTCCATTCATTATCCGCTTATTGGAATATAGTTTAAACAAATACCGATATATTTTAATGTTTCTTCTGAGACAGCAGAGCACAGTTTGTTCGCATTGCCAAAAAAATTTTTCAACAACAACTGGTAAATTACTGCCCAAAACCCAACACCAACATCCAGGAAACAATATTTTGCAAACATTACTGCCAACACTTAATACTATATATTAGAGTTGCTTAATGCACTGAATGATGCCAAAAAACAACAACACTGTTTAAGAGTTTGTCATGATCATGACAGTGGCTCTTGTCACTCTTGGCTATGACAGTAACTCTTGCTACTCTTAAACATGCTTGCCTGTAGAAGTCCTCTATGAGACCCTCATCAAAACGGGACAAGAGGTTGTTGAGATAGCGCTGGTGAAGACCGTACAGACATAAGAGGTTGCTGCTCGAATACGACTGAAAACAAACGTTTCTAAATTGCACTTAAGTAATGTCAGTAATACTCAGTATGTATAATGGTATTCAAATGCATTGCTTCGTTTACTGCACCATAATCTTGTAATTCAGTTAGTAAACATGAAGCATTTTGTGTCCTTTATGTAAGTACTGATCACTATTTTATATGAAACCTATATGGCATTGCACATTGGATGTGTTAATTTAAAATATCTTGTGGCATTTTAGAGTAAGTTTGTTCAATAACAGTAACATTATCAATCGATCAATGAAACTTCATATAAAGCGCCTCTTCAAGTACTCTACTCAGAGATGCCCCCCAGTCAAACCTCAGCCCAAAAGGTAGATTTCAGAGTAGACTGTATTGGTTTTCATGCCATTGGCTGACCTGTGTGTTTTGACCTTGGATGGGCACAGCAAGTTTCCAACAAGTATCTTAACTTTATAGTTTTTGGGTCCGTACTAACGGTAATACTGGCTGGCACTCTGTTAACTATCTGCATTCAGGAGTCTGTGAAAGTTTGCACATTTACTACATTAAAATCTAACAATGGCATTGCTCAGCAGTACAATCTGAATTTTTCTATTAAAGTATTTATTATGAACAACAAGGATACACTGATGATGCATATTTGCTTTCTCCTAGAGAAATCCATAACTCTAGTCCTCTAATGCATTCAAATGTGTAAGTTTCTTGATGCCCAGCCATCCAGTTTCAGTTTAATGGTAAATGTGATAATAAAGATCATTAGCGTCACTCTCCTCCTTTATCCTGGCTTGGGGCTGGCACTGTCAGAGTACGACAGTATGTGTGTCACAGCCAGTCAGCCATCCGTGCGGCACATATGCTGTTTAAATGTTCATGGATTTTGTTCTATCTATGGTTGTGCTTCACTCATATAAATTCAAATTTGTAGCTACGAATACAAAGTAGGCTTAATTGTACCTGTCGTGACCATCCCTGTCGATCTGGTCGCGAACTACGAACATTGACCTTTTGTAACTTACTGCGGTTTGTCAGTTTGTTTCTCATTAAACAAAGATGTACACTCGTAAGCATATCAATATTTCCTAAGCATCTGACACCAGTCATTTTGTGATATAAAGGATAAAACAAGTACAAAGTTTTAAGATGACACCTCTCAAGACTCTTCTTGATGCCTTTGTCTTCGGCTTACATAAATCTTACTTGCATAATTTAACATAATGGAAAATTAACAGTCAGACTGTTAATTTTCCATTATGTTGATAATAACAATTGGAATTATAAAAACAAACCCATCTAGACAGACAGGTGATTGTTTCAACTGCGTTGTACTGGTTGATATGAAGACGAAAGTATTCCATCTTCTGCCCGGGTTTCCTCGTAACCAGTTCTCGACCCTATAATGTATCATCTGTTCAAATCAGTCATCAGGATAGAATAATTCTTGAAATTTTATATCATCCTTCTTCCAACATCTTTTGCTCAGAAGTGCACCCGCCTCTACGGCACAATTGCAGTTGTACTACAGAAGGACTTGTGCAATTGTGCGGGAAGGACTTGCTCAAAGTCCCTACACAGTGACTGACGCCTCGGACGAGGGTCGAACCCGCTCACTCAGCGCACACTGAGTGTTACGGGCCGACCGCTTTAACCGATCAGTCACTGTGCTACACAATTAGGATGACCTAGCAATAAGTAATTATGAACACTGTTGGAAGCTTTGCTACAGAATGCCACATCATCGAATATGAACGAACTCTGACAGATAACACGGTCACAAACTACCCAAATTATGGCTTCAAGTTAGGTTGAGATTCCACGAGAGTAAGTAACCCAGAGATAGGTAGAAGACAGCCTTCTGAAGCGGCAAAATATTTTATGATCTAATTTTATCGCATTTCATGTTACATGTAAGCACCACAAGAATAGTTAAACCACAATTCTTTATGATGTCAAAAAATGTGTCTTATGTTCCTCTTTTGATGTCAGCTGCTCTTCGTTTGTCTCCTCAAAAATCAATATCAGACGAGTAAAATGAGGAGTCAGAGAACCAGGGCCATATCGAGGGGGGCAGCGGGGCTATGGCCCATGGTGCAAATGTGGAAAGGGAGCAAATTTAGGATGGAATCACTTATTATTCCATAAAATGCACTATTTTAAAAAATGTGGGGCCCTGGGGGGCCAGATTGATGCTAGGCACAGGGCGCAGTTATAGCTTGGTAGGGGCCTGCAAAGGACAATTAACATAAGAAGCAACAAAAAAACAACAGAAAGAAGAAACTTCACTGCTTTCACTTTGGCAGCACCAGTCCCAAGCCTGGACAAAGGAGGAGGGTAATCCTAATGATCTTTGACATCACACAGTGTTGTTAAACTGAAGCAACTACTACTAATTATGTTATTAACTCCGCCACTGCTCGCACTCTGGCAGTGCCAGTCCCATGCTTGGATATAAGAGGAGGGCAACACTAATGATCTTTGTTATCGTGCCGTGTTATTAAAATGAAACTAGCACTAACTAAAAGAAGAGATCTGATCTCACGTAATCTGCTTTGTTCATTTGGAGGCAGAGAGGTGAAGGGAGTTTTGGTTTCTCTACATGCAGATAAAAGTATCCACCTACAGAAGAAATACATAAAATCAAGTCATAACAAATGGTTTATACAATTTTGTGTTTATAATGATCCTCCAACTCACATATGGCCCATGGGCAGATGTTAAGTGGCCCACCCAAGCTTGCAGAATTAACAATTTTTGTAAATATGAAGTGAAGATAAGTCACTGACCTATTTTCATAGCTATCCGGCTTATCATTTAACAATGTGAACACATGTTATACATAGATGCGATAATTCACTATGATTATTTGATATTACAATGTTAGTAATAGTTTTCAAATAATTTGGCTGTTGCCTTTGAGTTTACTGGTGTGTGGCTTCAAGAATAATTTGCTCAGTGGCCCTCAGAGTCAAAGAGGTTGGACAGCACTGCTCTATGACATTGCATTGCAATAAATCAATTCTGGTGTAAATGTTTGAAGCAACTGGGAGAACTGCTCCTTGAATGGCTTATCTGGAGAAACTGCTCTGTTAATGGCCTACCTGGAAGAACTGCTCCTTGAATCTTTGGACTGCGATAGTTTGGAATGAGTTTCATCTGTTCGTCAGTGAGTTTATCATCCGACTCAATTGTTGGATCAAACAGACTCAGCATTGAACTCGCCAACTTCAAATCCCGGAAAACACAGTTTGAATAAATACACAAAAGAGTCCTTGAAAGAGGCAGACGCCAGAGGAAATGTGTTGCAATCATGATGCTTACACACCATTAACCAACTAATTCAATTCAATTCATTTTATTGCAGCCATTGAAACCAAAAAGAAATACATATTATCTTTCATCAATCAGCAACAACAGGGGACCCAGAAAGGACAATCAATAGTCCTGCTAGGTAGGGCCACCTAATTCACAACACAGCAGAGGTAAAAAAGTTATTAATAATAAAATACATGAAAACAGTCTAAACATCTGAGGCCTCTCTCCAGACAAGACCTGGGCCAAATGACCCTTCTGATCTCCCTCTGATAAGCCCAAAGGGATAGCCTAAAGAGATAGCCCAAGGGCTATCCCTTTAATAACAATTTTAATATGTACTAAATAACAAATAACAATTTTAGTATGTACTAAAAGTTATTTGTACAATTTCCAAGAGAATGAATACTTAAATAAATGAATATGTAATATATAATTAATTAATATATATCTATATATAGAAAATATTATGTATTGAAAGCTATCATATTTCACAGAAATTCTGTTCCACTGCCTTGCAAGAAATGTAAAGATCAGCAGATATGCTCACCTTAACTTTAATAATAATTGTAATAGCATAATTTCATAATCGTAACCTCACATTTTGAAAAGCACAACTTGAAAGCTAGGTGCACCGTGCAGGCAGGATACCAGTTCATTCATGGGCCCTATATTATATGAGATTAGATGTCCACAGATAGACAGTGGATGTCCAAGTCCCAAAAAACATAACATTGAAGAGAGATAATGTGTGTGTGTGTGTGTGTGTGTGTGTGTGTGTGTGTGTGTGTGTGTGTGTGTGTGTGTGTGTGTGTGTGTGTGTGTGTGTGTGTGTGTGTGTGTGTGTGTGTGTGTGTGTGTGTGTGTGTGTGTGTGTGTGTGTGTGTGTGTGTGTGTGTGTGTGTGTGTGTGTGTGTGTGTGTGTGTGTGTGTGTGTGTGTGTGTGTGTGTGTGTGTGTGTGTGTGTGTGTGTGTGTGTGTGTGTGTGTGTGTGTGTGTGTGTGTGTGTGTGTGTGTGTGTGTGTGTGTGTGTGTGTGTGTGTGTGTGTGACCTGTATGCCAATCTCCTTAGAATTGAAGTTTGCATGAGTCCACTTGTCTGCATGGTAGATTCTCTTGTACTTGGTGAGAGGTCCAGCCGCACGAATCAATGGATCGTTCGTGTGGAAGCTGGCGTCAATGACAAGACGACCATCGAAAACAAGACAGGCGCAGTTGATTGCTAGAGAAAAAGCACCAGAATAAAACACGTGACGTAGCAAGTGACGTAAGATTTATGTGGTCTTGGGTAGAAATCTCAACAATATAAACTGATATGAAAACACACTTTAGCCTGCTCCTTTTATAGTCGCCAATTACAGTAAAGATCACAATGCAGAATTGCCAATGGCTAAAATTAAGGTAATTTAATAACATCGTCGTCGTCGTCGCCGCCGCCGCCGCCGTCGTCGTCGTCATCATCATTACCTCTATGAACAGATTCATTATCATAATGAATTATCATAATTTAAGCTATCAACTTATTATTCCTATCACATATATTTCATATAACGTACATAAGTTGCAATAATCAAAAATGAACAAATGCAAGATGACAGATCGGAACAATATAAATATTATTGCTCTAAATTGGCATAAATTACTAATGAGTTCTCACCACGGAAGGCATCCTGATCAATTATTTTGTCATAGTAACTAAAGAAAGCCTGAAATATATAAAAACAAAATCATAATCAGAAAGTCAATCTTCTTATTCACCCATGCATCTCAGATTGGTTAGACATTTCATAGACTCTGAGATTGTAGATGGACAGTATTGTAACAAGCGCGCCACCCATGCTAGCGGGCTCTGCAGTGCTCTCAAATGGTAGGGATGCTACAACTGTCTTGAAACACAACTAAGGGTAATACAAAATTAAAGTCAGCCCATATTCCATACAGAACGTTGGGAGGTGCTCAACTACTTTTCATAGGCCCTTGAGCCGGCAATGGACGAATCCCATGGTCCTGGACACAGAGATAGTGATATCGCAGGACTTGCTGTTTACTTCCCAGCTTGCACTAGTACCAAATTTATACTGCCTGGTGACAGAGGCACGTGTACGCAAACAACTTGTCCAGGGTCGTTACACGGAGTCGAACCCACAACCGCATGCTTCGCGAGCAAGCGCATTACCGATAGACCACCGTGTCGCAATTAATACAATATAATACGCTACAACTGTAATTTGACATTGCCCTTCTTATAATTAGTTCAGAAGGGCACACACCTCAACGATGCAATTGCAGATTATTGCAGAGCAATTGTGCGCGAATTAAACTCCAACTAAACTGCTCAAGGTCTCCACACAGTAACTCCTTGGACGAGGATTGAAGACATACATTCTGCATTGCAGGCTGACCGCTCTAGCCAATCGGCCACCGTGTTACAAATGACCTAAGGAATAGCGGCAAATATCTCAACTAAACTCCAGAGCAATATCAATGCTATATGATAAAACGACTCGTTCTGGATGAGTTAACATCTTAACTTGTGAGCATCTTACTTACGGAGCATTCGATTCGGACTGGGTCTCCTCCTCCCACTGACGTAAACTCGACCTCAGAAATGTCTTCCCCATCGTTATAATAGTTCCACTGAGCTAGGATGTAACCCGTATGAACCAGAACTCCTGCTTCTGCAAGGCCTTCCGTCACGGCCTTTTCCACCTCCTCATTATTGAAGCAGGTTACCTGGAGTGAATTAGAACTTCATATATCAAAACAGGTTTGTCTCTCTTGTCAATAAACACATATCACAGTTCAAATGAAACAAACTTTAAATATATAAGAACCGGACGAAGAAGGCAGTTTAGCCGATGAAGCCACAAGCAACAAGTGGACAGCAAGCATCTACTGAACAAGGTCTGTTCATTGTCCCATTTGCCTGTACAACTACTAAACAGAATCGTGCCTTCTCAGTGGTTGGCCCCTCGCTCTGGAACACGCTCCAGTTGGCGTTGCGGTTGTCGCCAAGGGTCCACTCAGACTCCTTCTATACTCGCCTAAAAACTGTTCTCTTTATCCATGCTGGGGTCGGGAGCACTCCGGAGTAGTAGCCTTGAAGGGGCGCTATTTAAATCTTCGTAATGAATGAATGAATGAATCAAAGTGTTTGTTCTTACAGTGCAATATTTGTTGGTATGACAAGAAGGACTCAGGTGAACTGTAAGATCGATTTAAACTGTTCTGGTTCATTCATTCATTCATTTTTTAACATTTATGTAGCATCCCTTAAAAAGTCTACTCAGAGGCACTACCAGTCCAGCCATGGCAATACAAATAAATCTTGTAAATCAACGGTGCATTACTCCTTGGCAGTAGTTGCATCTCTAGGGGAAGTGTGTTCTAGGTAGTAGGGCCAACAGCAAGGCACACTGCTTGGTCGTGGTGCTTGCTTGCACCAGGCACCAGAAGCTCACAGCCAGAGAAAGAGATAGACCAGTTGTGTTCTTACTCACAAGAGCAATGCTATCTGATAAAACATTTGACAGGCTCTTGTGAGTTAACATCTTAACTTGTGAGTTAATATCCAACAAAATAAAGAAGGCTACCTCTGATGTCAATGGTGTCTCAATAAGAACGATCTGGCTGCCCGAGACGCCAATCGCCAGCAATGTCTGAATGCAGGAGTAGACGTCCAGACTCCGACCATAGACAACGACGACTGTATCTGCAACACATCAACACATAAAACCTTGTACTCTGTTTTATTTATATATTTTTATTCTGAAATTTGATACCGCCCTTCTTCCAACATTTTCTACTCAGAAGCGCATACACATGCACTGCGCAATTGCAGTTGTACTGCAAAGCAATAATTATTGTGCGCAAAGGACTTGCTCAAGAACTTACACAGTGACTGACGCTTTGGACAACGGTCGAAACCGCTCACTCAGTGCACACTGATTATTACGGGCCAACCATCAGTTCAATACAATGCTTGCCACTAATGCTAGATAAAACCATTTGTTAATTGGATAGACGTCACGGTTATCTAGAAGGGCGCAAATTAAATTAAATAGATGGATTGATAGATAGGTAGATACTCATCTGTAATTTTATTGACGATTATCATTTGATACCCTTCATCTTTATTCTTCCTGTATTAAGGCAATGTGTGTGTACACTGCAGTCAAATTCATAAACCACCAGATGACCATACACTGAGGAGATAATCACATGCAACAATTCTAATTTACACACTTGGTTGTGAATTATTTTCCAAATTACAATTTATGAATATTACTAAAAAAATAAACGAAATAACAAACTTTTCGTCTCAAGTAGATTGGTCTCAGCCCAGGAGAGGGCAACAGCGGCATCATAACCATCGTTGATGACAAAGGCATTCTTTGGCATAACGCCCTCAAAGCGCCGATTTGATTTCTTGCGAAGGTTTTTGCTGCTACCGGAACTGGCCTCCATGGCAATCTCCGTTGGATTCTGGAGGAAGTATTGTGTGCCAGTGCAAAGGATGAGATGGTCATAGGGAACAATTGAATTCCCATTGACTGTCACCCGTCTCTTGTTTCTGATGAATACGATTACAACAATCAAAGTCGACTGTAATGAAGGCAAGTGTTGGTAGAACGTCACTTTGAGAAAACTAAAACTTCTGATCTCACCAAACAGAACCAGTTCATCAAACAATAACTCATGAAATCATAGGTAGCGTTATCCTATGGAAAACTAACCACTAGTAATCGACAGTAAACAGTGGTAAGGAGTTACAAACGGTAACCAATACCAGTCAATGGATTAAATTAAAGAACAATTAAATGGCACATCATAGCTCAATAAACGATCCCTAATAAGGCCTCCAATTCATTGACCAGTTATAAAAGTCCTAAACTAGCAAAGTTGTAGGCTTATAAAATGCATACAGGAACATGTTAGTAACTGTTAATGAATTATATTTTCACATAGCCTTATGTTATTCAATCGTTTATTCATTTCTAACACTCATTTAGCGAACCCTCAAGAAGTCTACTCGGAGGCACTCCCAGCCCAACCATCGCAATACAAATCGGTCAAGCTACTTGTAAAACCAACGCCCAGTACTCCTTGGCAACAGTCACATCTCTAAGGGGAGTGTGTTCCAGGTGGAAGGGCTATGTCCTATAATTAAATAATTTTATTAATCACTCTCTTAAGCAGTCTCATTAGCTCCTACCTGTCTATTGCTGTCATCTTCCCATAAACCACGTTGACCCAGGTACGTAGACCCATCTGTGCATATTCCTTCTGACTGTAGCAGTGGCTTCAGCAGAAGAACAAAAGGAACACCATTGCTTTTTATTTCAAACAATACCAACCATGGTAATTGTTACCAATATAACAGGATGCACAATGCAGTCCTTTCAGCTAGACATAATCATCCACAAGGGCTTCTAGTGCAGTCAACAATGACTGCTATAATTTGCTCAAGAATAAGCTGGTGCCCTGTGCTTATCTTTTGAGTGGCGCTTTAGAAGCTTGGCGATTACAATGCCAATACCTTGCATTGTCAATAAAAGCCCAGCTACTGAAGATCTCCTACAACTCAATCGTAATCAATCCTAAATACTTGATATAGCGCCCCTTTAAGATATCTACTCAGAGGCACTCAACTGTGCAAGTTATAAACAATAACCAGTGCCTTTGGAGGCAATTAGAAGGCACAATAGCAAGAGCTTTGATATGTGTGTACATACAAACCAGTGGAAGCTGGGAGGTGGAAAGGTGTCCTGTTGATGAATTACTGTTCATTTTTAGAGAGACTGTTAACCATTTAACGACGAATGTGTGCTAAAATGCATGGATGCACCTGTCATTGAGAAAGGATTAAGGTATGTACCCTTTCAATGCAATTCAAATACAATATGATATTCATTCAATTTCAGAGAATCCAGCTGACTCAACCTCAGCAAGATAGACAGATTCATCAAGTTTTTAAGACATCATTTGTACTGACATTCTTGTTACAAGCCAATTTCTTATTCTATTTATGATGCATCTGATAACGGTCTTATTAAATGCATCACAAATATAATAAGAAATTGACATGTAACAAGAACGTACATTCTATTCTCAATGAGGAGCCGATACAAGGTATTGCTTGCGTAGGCTGATATGTGTACGAATCTAGATTGGCCATGACCAAGGCAGCACGATGGAGAACGGACTGAAGCTGACAAATATGGAAAAGTGAAAGGCCTACCAGGACAGAGTTACAGTAGTCCTGTTGCATCATAATGAAAGAAAGAACTAACGCGATGGCAGATGGGCCCAAATATGGAAAGGTCACAAATTTCAGGATGGAATAACTTATTATTCCATAAAATGCACTATTTTCAAAATGTGGGGGCACCAGATTGATGCTAGGCACAGGGCGCAATTATAGCAGCTTGGTACGGCCATGGATTCATGCAGCCCATGGTAAGCTTGAACCCACGCTACTCTGGCCACTCGACAACCAATGTCCACATGGTAAGCAATCAGCTGTATGCTCCTAGATATTAACACTGGGAACTCATGGACATCAAATGTGAAGAAATCTAAATTCTCACCAGCTGTTGAGAAATTCTATATGATTCATGAGATGGGTATGTACATAAGTAAGCAGACAGAGACTAGATATAATGAATCCCTATTGTGAATGTACCTTGTGGCTCGCATCTGGTCCCTTATTTCACTCGGAGGCATTTCACCCGGCAGACCGTGAGGAGAGATCAACGTGAGATTGTTGAACCTCAGGTGAGGACTACAAGAAGAAGAACAAGATGTCAACAGTAGTGATTTCAATGTTCTTGCAGAGACACTATCTGCATCTGTCCCACAGAAGGAATAACTGCTTCTGACCAATACTTGTGCAGTCCAAACACATTTCAAAGACTTCAAGAGATACTTCAAAGGTTCTATACACAAGAGACCATTTCACCATCTTTCTTTCTACCTTACCATACAATACCTCACCTCTAGGTCCAGAGACTCTGAACAATCATACCATCTGTCAGCTGTCAACGAGAATTCGTTGGTTAGTTCTCTGCGTTTGCATGGGTCAACCATTGTTGACTCTTTCAGCTTACCATAAACTGTTTTGCTAATGATATGTATCATATTCCTTCGTAATGACATAAAAATTTTAACATCATACAGGCCAACGCACTCTGCATAAATTTCTTGAAGAGGCATAATATATCAAGTTTTATTGATTGATTGATTGATGATTGATTGCTTGGTTTTTTGTTGGATTGATTGATTGACTGACTGACTGATTGATTGATTGATTGATTGACCCTGTCACATCTCACTTGTCCTTGTCTTGCTTGTGTCTTACAATATTTAATCCTTCTCATGAGAAATAGATCAATCATCAGTTTCTGACAAGTAAACAAAAGCAATACAAATATCTTCGCTATTTCAATACAGAATTAATTCAGCCGCTGAATCTTACCAGAACGAAAAGGTCTCCAAGAAAGCGATGCCAACATCCGAAGCACCAACAACGACAACCCTGGCATTGATTGTCACCTGAAGAAAGATCATCATCAAGGTATCCAGAGACATTGATCTCCATCAAAGTGCATAGGGCATCAAAAAGTGGCTCAGCCCTTGCTCATTTCTCCTTGCTTTTCAAGCACTTGTGATAAATAAATTGAATTGATTGACTGACTGACTGATTGATTGATTGATTGAGTTGAATATCCAACTGCATCATCACCTTGTGGCTCATTATCAGGCATCAGATTCACAATTCACTTTGACAATTCATATGCTAATAATTAAATTAATAATAATAATAATAATGGTCTTTTTAAGTTTAAAGAAAGTTTAAATTAACTACCCACTGTAGAAAGCAAGTTGAAACTAATAGATCAGGAAAATTAAAATTCCATCTCCACATTTTCTTGTAGCATGTTGAAATAGAACAACAACAAGTTTAGACTTGAATGACCTTAAAGAACAGGCAGTGAACTCCAAACCTCAGTTGAGTCATTGAGAATGTGTGAAAGTACTTGAAAGCACATTTCTTAAAGTCAGTATTCATTTCCCTTGCTTATGCACCAACCCACACAATTCCCATGAAATGTTTCACAGGACATATTAAGATACGAAGACACATCATCAGGAACCTTGAGGAATATAATTTAGTGCTTGATGAATTTTTATAAAAGTAATAATAATAATAATAATAATAATAATAATAATAATAGCGGTTGGGGCGGTGTTTGATATGGGACGCGACAGTGAGAGGGTGGCGAACCTCAAAACTCAGAAATACGCCGAGCTAGCCACCAGGTACGTCTTCACTTCGGTGGCATTCGAAACCTTTGGCCCCATCAATTCCGAAGGCCAAAGCTTCCTTTCAGAACTGAGACACAAACTAATCGCCGTCACTGGGGAGCAGAGGGAGACAACTTTCCTCTACCAGCACATCTCGATGACTATTCAACACTACAACGCAGTTGCTTTCAAGGGAACTTTCGCTGCTCAGGAGTCCAACAAGCAGGGTTACTTCGGACGACATCGCCATTAATTTACATTGAAGACCCTGATGAAATATTGTAATAATAATAATAATACCACAACAATGTTACCAATACTAATAATGACAACAACAATAATTAATCAGGTAAATAATGCTAACATATTAAATGCAAAGTGATCGCTTGTGGTATGACACGAGCCCGATGCAAGACAATGTAATTAGACACCTCTTTTAGCAACAGTTCTCATGATTCTCAAGAAAAGGTCTTTTGCGGTGGAGGGGGTGGGAAATTAAAGGATCTATTGATTGAAGCACTGCAAACTGTACAACAACCTCTTGGTCCTCTTTCTAACAGTCTCTGCATTGAGTTATTAGTGTCGGTCATACATTGCACCAGGTTTCAAAAGCCTTTCATATGAAAGAGAAACACAGGCGATGTGAGATGTCAAACAGCAGGACTTATGTCTTCCATACTGGTTGCATTACTTGACGCTGAATTGGTAATCGGTATTTGCGAATTTATATAGCACCACTATAGAGAGACCCATCAGAGGCGCTCACGAACTAACACAGTGAAACTCTGATGAAACAGACATCTTCGAGCGTTGTTTGCGGGAAAAAGAGGCAAAGAGAGGTTGAGGAGGAGTTGATGCCACAGTCTCTAGGACCTTCTTCCAGGAGGAGGATGGACCAACCACATCAAAACTACTCAATGGTCCACCGCACATGATGATGCACCTGACTCTAAATGGAAAAGACAAAGAGGAAAACAACTGAGATTGAGCAAATGATGGCCAATCTAGACAGGTCATCATACCTTTGGTTCTAAGACGAGTTTTCTGTTGACATGATTCAGTGCATACTGTTCCTGCTCCTTGAGAACCCTTTCTGACGGCATGTTTTCCCCAAGGGCAGCCGCTGGATAGTCGATCTGACGTCTTGCTCTGACTGGTACCATGTCACTCAACGCTGCCACCAGTGAAAACCTCTCCTGGTACTTTGTAAAAGAACAGAACAGAAAAACATTTGCCAAATGAGATTTATAACTGACAAGTTAATGCAATGAATGCCTCATTCTGCTCTCATCACAAGGAACACCATTTGTGAGATGCTCTATCAAAAGCAGGCAGATATCCACAACTCACAATTTTGATAAAATGGCCAAAAGTTACATGAATGCGTAATTTCATCACCCACCTATATATTTGGATGAAGTAATAAATTTGTTTAAATTTGTTGCTCAAATTTGATTCAAACTCCAAACACACATAATCGATCCTTCGTGTCATTTTTGGCTGTTACCTTGAAATTGTGATTTGTGACATACGCCTGCTCTTGATGGAGCATCTCACATTTATTCAGCGAACTGTGAAATGTAATGCTATGTAATGTAATGTAAATCTTCATAAATTTCTCAACACCAACAAAAGTCACGTCAGGGAGACCGACTTATTCACCAGTTCTACACCACATCAAGTCCGTAATAGCCGAATTTCTCGTTTTGTTCCAGTGTTAAGTCTCGAATTGATTACATCACATGTCTAAACTTTAGTTCATTGGCAAAAACTTAGCCTGAATTTATTGGATTTTATCTGTATAATCTAACTATATCACGATATTGTACTTAAGATTCTTCTCAAAACAAAAGCGCCAGATCCTTACCTTTGGATCAACATATGCTGGATACAGTGGATAGTACAGACTTGTCTTCTCTCCAAGTCTCAAAATTTCCTAAAACCACAACGAAATGAGTGATTTTGGTGAAAACCCAAAGCAACTAAACTCTAACGAGCCACACTTCACAAAGAGCAATGCAGGACAAGATAATTTTCATCTTGTCCTGCATTGCTCTTTGCAAAGTGTGACTCATGCCATATAAAAGAACACTGATTCTATTCTATTCTATTTACAGATTTTCAAAGTGCCTCTCACAATACAACCTAATCAGAGGTGCTCCCAATGTGAAGAACCCCTTCAGAAAAGAAAAGTCTTAAGACAACAAGCAGAAACAGTTGTGCTTAACTACTTATATGTAGACACAAGTTATATACACTACACGAGTGGAAATGACTCACGGTCGTAATCGTAATCATAACAATTCTACAGTGTCCACAAAAGCGAAGCCGCGGAAACCAGCTTATTCACAGGCGGTCAAGGTCTTAACATTGACTTCCACAGCAATGCAGAGATGCTTCAGATGGCTAGATGCCAGGACCTTTAGATATAAAGGTTGTAGCACTGTAGATGATTGTAATTATAATTGGAAATTTATATAGCACCACTTCAGGAGAGCTCATCAGTCCAACTTAACACAATGAAACCACTATCGAACAAAATGGTCTTCAAGCTCTTACGGAAGTAAAGATGATGTTCAAATGATACTTTGCAAAGCCAGATTACTTTCACTACATTGGAAGAAGTGATTTAAAGACAAACAATTTATGCCACTAGCTACATTACCTGCAACTGTTTTCAGACAGTATCTAAATGTGTTTGGAGTGCCTGCCAGAACTTCCAAGGACATTGGTAGACAGTTCACAACTTAGCTGAGATAGTGGCTAAGCTCCATACTGATTTAGCAGTAGTTGCACGCAAGGGCACAAGTATCATGATATATTATTAAGGCTGTCAAAAAATGTTGAAATGACGACCCGGATACCCGTCGACCCACGCGGTCGGGTACCTGTGTACCCGACCGTGTGGATATTGTGTTAGGAAATGTAGAAAATTGGGCATTTTTACGTTATGTTGGGCATCCGAGAATCGATTTCATTGCCCGGGCAGTTAGACAATATTACCAAGGGAATTTTTTGCATTGGTTGAGATAAATTCGCGCATTTTTACTGAATTTCGGGTACCCGAAAACCGATTTCATTAACTGAGTAGTCAGCTTCGGTCGGGTATTCGGGTATTCGTTGACAGCCTTATTTATTACATTGTAGCTGCTACCATGAATCACAAGAGGTAAAAGGTAAAAATGTGCTGCTGCTAAGTATATGGATGTGTACAAATGCATGTTAGATAGATGGGTTATCCCGAGGAGCCTGGTGCAACACATGTTAAACAAAGTTGTGTATAAATGGTTCAAGGGAAAATGGGACATCACTCTACCCAGTGAAAAGTGTTAGAATAATAACATAAGTCACACCTTGAGGAAATGTTTGGAGTAAAGCTTAAAGACTGGGTTGAGAGCATAGTGATGCAGATATGCGTGTTCCTCTCGTCGATGGTGATTGAAGTAGATGAAGTCCTCGATATTGTAATGCGATCGAATATATTCGATGTCCTATCAACGCATCAAATCAATTTAAAATGTAAGACTTCTCTATTATGATGTCATCAGATATAATCAGTGTCCAATTAACCATGTTCCCTCCAAGCTGTGCGTATGTGCACATGGAGCCGTGGAGCCGTCGCACAAAAGAACTTAGTGTGTGCACACACCATTTTGTACGAAACAATGAAAATCGAGTCTCCTAGCAGACTGCAGCCTACCTTACTCCAGAAACTTTCCTTCCTTGGCTGATGCATCCCTTTATTCATCTCTAGATAAGCGACTTAGGTTTTCAGAACTTATCACGATAGACTTTTAGATGTGATGTTACTTTAACTATAGTCGCAATCAACTCGAACCTGCTCACAAAAGTGTGAACCATTTACAAAATGTTGCACAAAAAACTATCTTGCATACACAATCTTCAAACAGCTTAATGTAAAATGTAAGTCCTTCATAATATAATGTTATCAGACATATTCAATGTCCCATTAACACATTATGCTTTGGCTAAAAATGAAGTCCTCTACATTATAACATGAATTAATATATTCAGATTCACATTAACACAACATTTCTGAGTAGAAATCTCAACAAAATATGTTAACATATCAGCATAACATATAAGTTAACATATTCTCTGAATGAATGAATGAAAGTGTGAACTAAATGAAAAATGAATCTCTCGAATCCATTATTTAGCCTTGACATCCATTCAACATAATTGCTGTCTATTAGTGACACTGAAAAGTGAAAACCTGGAGTATGCCACATACACTTAAAATGACAGATGACTAACACAACATGACAATATACCAGCGAGCATTCTTACTAGGCCTCCATGGATTATGCAAAAAAATTTCACAAATTATGCGATAAATCGCATAATCGCATAAACCACAGGTCCTAGTCATCAACAATTATGTCATCTGGTCGGTAAACTATAGCTTCTATGGGCTAATAATAGCCCAGACAAGCCAATAATAGTTGACACTGATCGAAATTTCAAAACTTTATGCAATAATTTGCAAAAACCTTCCATTCAGCAATTTATGGAAAAACCGCCAATTTATGCGAAAAATGCGAAATAGCATAATCGCATAAACCACGGAGCCCTAGTTCTTACCTCTACACGTCTGAGGACAGCCACTCCTACAACCTGTTGGCCAACTAAGGCGACAAACACCTGGATCTCCATTCCATCCTAGAAAGAAAAGTGAAATCTGGAATCATCTGAAATGCTGCAGCAACAATGTCACACGAGTGAGAATGTCAAGCAGCACTAATGTCCTAATGAACTAAATTTAACGTACAACTGATGACGTCAGATGTCAAATCAATTTCAAGAAATACATAAAGATATACGTGACCTCACAGGCAATGTTGCTCTGCAATAAAAACTTTCAAAACACTTGGGGTGACTGCGGATCTCGAATTCCAATCTCACATAACAGACACGATGGCCCATTGGTTCGAGCGGATATCCTGTAACGTGGAGAGTACTAGCTCGACCCTCATCCAAGGCAGTTACTGTGTAGGTACATTGCGCAAGTCCTTTGCAAAAAATTACTCTGCAACATAACTGCATGTGCAGTTCTGAGCTCTGGGGAAATTAGGAAAAAGGATGCTATCAAAGAGAGTTGTATTGTAAGGTAGAACAAACTTTAGCAACTCTTGGTTCACAATGCTTGTTACTAGAAATTGTGAGAATGCATATTCAGTAGTTTAATGATATCAATAAACAAAACAGACTGATCAGTAAGGCATAGATCGGAATAATCAACTAATCTCCTATCCAAACATAATTAACTAAGCAACTCTTTAAGCAGAAGTCATTAATCTCTTAAGCAATCTATGAATTATTCTTTCCCGTCATCAAATAAACCAGAATTGGTTATTAATAAGTCAGAAAATCACTTATTCTCACATCATCTCTATGCGCCTTGTTGTACTGCTTAACATCTGTCAACAGACCAGCGCTCAGTTCAAGTGAGTCCACCAGATTTTCTATTCCGGCTAAGTCATGCTTATTGGCAGGCCGTACCACAATGTTGTTAAGCAGACCCAGAGCGCTGAAGATGTACAGCTCCTGAGAGAGTGTACTTGTTGACTGAGGTGTCACTCGCTAAAATTAAAACATATCAGAGAATAACCAACATCACAGAATACAAATACTAGGCACTGTAATCAAACTCTTGACAATATCTTGAAATTCCATGCAAATAAAGAAATTTAACAGGTTTATGCCAGTTTTAAGAAAATTCTTCTTATATAAACAATTTCACATGAAAACCTATTTAATGGAATTTATATCCTTGTTGAAACACAGTCACTGTGTACACCACACAGAATTGTAACACACTATGACAATTGTTCTGTGTGCTAATCGTAACATGAATTGCAGTCAGAGCTAAAAGTGAGAAGTAAAAACAAAGGACCCTTTTAATCAAGATAACTCTCACAGCCAGGCAATTGAATATTTCACTATTGCATTGCTTTTAAGAGGTTTACGGAAAAGATTCTTATTAAAACTAATATAGCTTCAAAATATCATATCAACAAGACAGAGCAAAGCAAGTCTAGGTGTGATGGAGCAATGTAATGTAATGTAATGTAATGTAGAAGGGCAATTGAAACCTCCTGAGTAGCAATTTGATAAGACAGGTACGAGAGGCAGCCAAGGAGTTTGGAAGGACTATCTCAGCATCACTGATATCCGCTCTTTAGATCATCACGATCTTCTAGTACCTCGGTCTAGAACTGCCACAGCTCAGCATCGTGCCTATGCCTTTGTTGGCCCTTTGCTAAGGAGCAGTCTTCCTGCTGTGACTCGTGCTATCATCCCATCTGGTAACACAACTGTTTCTGCTCGTTGTCTTAAGACTTTTCTTTTCTTGAGGGGTTCTTCGCACTGGGAGCGCCTCTGATTAGGTTGTACTGTGAGAGGCGCTTTATAAATCCGTAAATAGAATAGAATAGAGTTCAACAGAGTCCACGATTGAAAAACATTTAAGACTATGCATTCTGCCATGGTTTCATTTCTGATCCTCGAGCCTTACAGTCCGCTAAGAAATAAAATCTAATTGATTTAAAGAATCTACGAGTCACAGTCATGAGCCATCCACGCTCAGTTGAATGATCCCTCAGCTCGAGTCAAACCGACAATAGAAATCCAGTCTCATGCCACAGCGTTAGAATGGTGAAAAATGGCTATGAAGTGAGTTAAATACAATCAGCTGTGTATTTTTGTGTGTTTGCAAGTAGGCATGCATGATATAGTATCATTACCATTACCATCATCATTGAATTCATAATGATTTTTGGCTACATAGGACAATGCTTGATCAAATTGAGCAGAAACATCCATTGGGCATTGCAAAATACATCTACCAGCCACAAAACCCAACTTCCAATTCCTCAACAGAGATAATTATAGAAACCAGTGACAAAAGTAGCCATGGCAATGAAACGAGTGCAGAGGAATCAAAATATTGTCCAAGGCTGTGTGTTTACCATGAAATGCTGAAGCAAAGGAAATTCTGGCACCAGATGCGGTACAGTTATGATGCAGTACCTGTGTTCAGCAAACAACTCAAATACCTTTGGTAGGAAGTCACATGACCTAAGAAGAAAGATCAACAACCAATGAACAGCAAAAATCACACAGTACATTGGATGCAATTGTAAAATAAAGAGCATGTTACCTAATGTAATTAATAACCGTAGGCCTACTGATTAGCATCCTCTATGAGTGCTACCCATTGAATCATGGGGACAAGACAAACACCCAAAGTAAAATGAAAACATTTTAATACTATGAGACAATAAAATTGCGCAAATTCGACTTTCAGGATCCCAAAGAAAATTAAAATTTCGACTGCAAGATCACTAAGAAACTTAAAATTTTTTACAGACTACATGAAACAGCACAATTTAACAATCCAAGAAAGCCAGAAGAGACTTTCCATGTGACAGAAGCTTGTAAAGTAACAAATAGCTGTAAAGCGTCATTTTAACCTCACCGCATTTCATATTTCTCATCGATGCAGAAGAGTTGAATACTAAACGCATTGTTTGCACCAAAATACTTTGGTACAAAAGGTTTCTCCTGCATTGGACGAGGACTGCCCGGCTTCTGAAAACGCCTTGGCTTCTCTGGCATCATCTAAAAATGCAATGTAATGTAATGTAATCGAATATCTGCAGAACACCACCCAAAATCAGCAGCATTTTCAATGGGTGCCTGTGTTTGGACCCAATGAGTGGAATGGAATAGTCTTCCATCTCTGGATACATTCCAATCACAATTCAAGACCATCTTTCTAAGCAATCATATGACTGCCATTGACTTCTTGAACTCATGCACATTGCTCTTTCTATCAACCTTGTCTGAGCTACAGTGCTATAAATAATGTTACTATTATTATAACTAGCTGTCAACCCGTGAAAAATCACTGGCCGTACTTAACCCGTGAACAATGAGAGGTCATTGCAGGGTTTGTTGACTTTTTGTTGGCGATCTGTCCATTTTGGCATTCGATCACGATTCAACCGCAATTAGCGCTCTTCTAGAGTTTCAAACGTTAAGCTTTCATTTAATGTTAATAACTGGAAATATACTTACATCACACAATGTACATCTCAAACACGTCAATATTTAAACGTATTATTAACAGCCTTCACACATTTAACCTTATTTATATAGGATGGACGCAACAGCACCAGACGCAGTAAGGTTTGCGCAAACACAATTGAAAAAGTGAAATGTTAACTTATGACACAACGACACACATTAGGCAATTATTATTATTAATTAATATTATTATAATTGGTTCAATTATGAATATTATCATTTTTAACAAAATTATTTTTATAATTATTATTCATTATTATTATTATTATTACGGTCATCATCAGCATCATCATCATCATAATCATCCTGATCAATATCATCATTATATTATAATTATTATTGTTATAATTATAATTATCATTATCATAATTATTGTCATTATCATTATTATCATTATAATAGACATACTGAATGACAAAATTTCAGAACTATTTGGTGCCAAACCTGTAGGTTGCCAGTGAGACTGTGCTGGCTGGCATCCAACTGAACCGACTCAACATCTGAGATATCAGCAGCAACAACTGATGTTTGACTCTCACTTAATCTTCTCCTCACCACCAATTTCTCATTTCCTGTTGAACAATTGAAATTCTTGAAATTTGACATCACCCTTCTTCCAACATCTTTTGCTCAGAAGTGCACACGCTTTGATATCGCAATTGCAGATGTACTGCAAAACAATTGTGCACAAGAACTTGCTCAAGGTCCCTACACAGTGACTGACAAGGGTCGAACTCGCTCACTCAGCGCACACTGAGTGCTATGGGCCAACCGCCCTAACTGATCAGCCACCATGCCACACACAAACGGCAGCAAATTTTTAATTTTTACTAGATATACACATTTAATAATACGTCAAATTATGTCTTGCAATTTGTCTAGTGTGCTTCCTGGCGTGAAGAGTTATACGTTTCTTAAGGTTGTGCCTGAGACTGCATTAGACTGCTGCCTAACACTGTTCTCTTCTGCCTTGCCTGGTAGAGATCTTGAAGGGGCATCAGGTTAATTCTAATTGACTGATTGGTTGATTTCTGAACTGTAAAACATCAGCTAGGCAACATAAACACCTCAAAAATAAAATATCTCAGGGTACACTTCCAAGAAAGCCATATGATTAGAAATGGATTTATTTACAATTATTAATATGAAAATCAAAACCTAGAGGACAAATTTTAGGGAGATAGAAAAATCAATGGGCCAACACAACTCCTTGAGGTAAACTGGTGCAGCACCACAAAGGCAGCATCAAACAAGGGCAGAGCACCAGAATGCAATGTGTTGGGGGCAAGATGACCAGTGCAGGACATCCCACACATAAGCAGATACATGATCCATCCTTGGGATCAAGCACGCGGCTGAATCCAAAACTCGTTCCAACTTCCCATTCCGGCTCCAAGGAATGCCAGCATATGTAGAGGAGCAGTATTCCAGGCAGCCAGTTACAAAGGCGTTCACTAAGGTGGCTGCAGCACTAGCAGTGAGAGCGTGAGAAATCATACACAGCTGATGCAGCTGATAGAAGCAGCTGCAAGATACTGCATTTACTTGCTCAGTGAAGATGAGCACTGGGCCGAGAATGACCCCAAAGTCTCGAACAGAGAAGGGAAAGGAGAAGAGGGTTGAGAGAGCTCCCAGGTCAATTTTTGCAAATAGCTGTAAAGTTATAAGACAAATAAATTTCACTTGGATGGGTTAAGCCGGAGTCTATTTGTATAAAACCTGTCTAAATACAATGATACCGGTTATGCTGTTTCGGGAAGACGTCCTGGTTTCTGTAGGTTGCTCCGGCTTAATTTCATCTGGCTTTTCTTTCTCGTCAATTGGCTTTTCCTTTTCATCCAATTTCTTTTCGTTTTCACCCAGTTCCTCTTCTGCAGCACTTAAGGCAGAGCCAGATCTAGTTGATGTACCAGATGGAGCTTTCTCTGGACAGATAAAAAGAGCCATTTAAAACATACTGCTAAAAGCAATACCCAAAATAAAATGTATTTCCAGTAACAATACCAATACTGCTTTCAAATAAAACTGCCGACTTCACTGCTAACAATTATACCATTGCAAACTGCTAAGCATTAATGTGTGGTAATTTAAACTTTTACATTTTCATATATCACATGTCAATTTGAGAGTTTATGATAGTAGCATTGCTTTGGTCTGGCGATGCCTCTTACGCCTTGCTCTAATGCTCCTGCCTACCTGGTTGAACTCTGCGGCCCCACCATTAGTGCTCGAGGCTTGCACCCCTCTGCTCAGTCGAGCAAAACCTCCTCTATGTTCCACATGCACGTACCGTCACCAGGCAGAGCCGGGCTTCTCAGTGGTGGGCCTTTCGATCTGCAATGGCCTCCCCTTGACTCTTCACTCCCTTCCTAGAACCCCCTCTCCGGCATTCCTCTCTCATCTTAAGACTACTTTATTTGGTCAGTGCTGGGGTTGGGAGCGCCTTTGAGTAGTCACCTCGAAGAGGCGCTATACATAAATTCTCTTAATAATTATAATAATGATTCAGCTGCCTCGAATAAAATCAAATAGTTGCTATGTTGGAATTCTAGTATCTGGTATTGCACCTAAATTCAGTCCAACAAAGGAACACAAGAACAACAGAACATACAGCAAATCATAAACGTTTCAAACGAGCACACAATGTAAGATTGACGTTACCGGGAGGCAAAGCTGGGAGTGGACTCATAGATAATGGGAAAGTCTTCTTTACGACATCATCTGGATGCAGCTTTCTTAGACCGTGGAATGGAGCCAGCTCAAAGCAGTTGTTCAGGAGGTCAATGTTGATGTCCAAACAAAGACTCATAAATCCAACGGCAAATCCATCGACCTGAATACACAGACGCACGTCATTCATTCATTCAAAGATTTATATAGCACCCCTTCAAGGCAACTACTCAGGAGCGCCCCCGACCCCGGCACGGCTAAAAAGAACAATTTTAAGAAGAGTACAAAAGGAGTCTGAGTGGACCCTTGGCGACAACCGCAACGCCAATGGGAGCGTGTTCCAGAGCGAGGGGCAAACCACAGAGAAAGTATGATTCTGTTTAGTACTTGTATGGGCAAATGGGACAATGAGCATGCCTCGCTCAGTAGAGCGGAGAGAGTGGCGACCCAATACACTCCACGTAGAGTAACAGAGAGTGCAAAGATAGGCAGGGGCAAGAATTTTGCAAAAATTTACCTGGGAGCTCTCTCAACCCTCTTCTCCTTTCCCTTCTCTGTTGATACGGTATGAGATTCGCTGTTGGAGGGGGAAACAGTGGAGCACATCCACCATACATGAACACACTGCATTATTACCCATCACCTTTTTCTTTTCTAGCAACTCATAGCTTAAACGCATCACTAATGGTACCCATATTAGGTAATACGTGGAGCAACAATGTATTATCAGCTATATATGTATATCAGCTGCATACATACCTATATATATATATATATATATATATATATATATATGTATATATATATATATATATATATATAGAGGTCAGAGCCACGTTTACAAATAATGTCGCTTAGGTGCAACACCTTTTTGGGACACTTTTGAACTTCTAACTCAATCTGAGACACCAATGGCTCATTATGTGCAAAACCCCATGAAGTTGAACTGGAGGCTGTTTTGTGGGTCTATTGACACAATGATTATGATTAGCTACAGAAGCTATCATAAAGGAATTTTAAGTTATTTGAGTTTAGTAAAAATATGCAAGAATAAATATAAGCCAACTTCGATTAGCAAATTGTGATACATAGACTCTCTTACACAGAAGTATATGATGCACTTACTGCCCTACATGTAAAGGTGAAATAAATTTCTCCAATAGCCTGCTGTAATAGGCAAACACGGCCATAAGTATCAGCTACCAAAAATGACTTCGATAAGTGGTGTACATTTGGTTCAGAGCATCAATGGACCGCCAATGAACATTGAACTGAACATTCTCAAGCAACATCAGCATCAAATCACATTGCTTAGAGCAATGGCATTGCAAAGCATTGCAAAGACATAAATATTAAGACATGTGCACAGGATACGGAAAACATGTTGTTAAGCTATTATTCGACAATCAGAACTTATCTATCAACTATCATCGGTTAATAGTTCAGGAAATGTTTCTGCCCTGCAGAGGGTTACTTGTCCATATCTAAATACATATACATGTATACATATCTATATACATACATAATACATACATACAGATAAACATACATATATGCATACATAACATTGTCTTAGAAATGTTAATGATTATTGGCCTATCTTTCCTCGTACAAACAAACTCGATTGTATGCACTGGTTACATGACCTGGAATTGCCTACCACACAAAATACAATATATAAACAACTACGAAACATTTAAATACCGACTCCGTCAGCACCTATTGACTCACTCTACATGAAATGTCTAAATTCTTTACTATCTGTGCACTCTGTATACTTCATATTAATTAATTAGTTAAGTCTAGAAACTTTGACACCTCACAAAGTCATTTATTTTTGGCCTTGGCTGGGCTGGGAGCACCTCTGAGTAGTTCCCCTTGAAGAGGCGCTATATAAATTATCGAAATGAATGAATGAATGAATGAATGAATGAGTAAATCTCCCAAATTCTACTACTCTCAAATCATCCTACACTACTTAATTTCATCTCCATAATTGGGTGACCCTGCTAGCGGGATCTCGATCCCTTGAGGGTTTTCCATTATTGTTTTATTTATTACTCTATTTATTACTTTTATTTATTAACATCAGATGGTATTTATGCAAAATTTAATTCTCACTTTGATGTCACAGTCTAAAACTAAATGAATAATGATGTGTGTATATATATGTGTGTGTGTGTGTGTGTGTGTGTGTGTGTGTGTGTGTGTGTGTGTGTGTGTGTGTGTGTGTGTGTGTGTGTGTGTGTGTGTGTGTGTGTGTGTGTGTGTGTGTGTGTGTGTGTGTGTGTGTATACACTGCTTATAGGGAATTTGTCACCTACATTTGTATAATGATGGTGAAACAATAAAAAAAACTGTGGTTATGGTTATGGTTAACATGTATATGAAAAATGCATAATGCATACACACATAACACTTGCATAACACATTCTTAAACCATTCTATCTAATCTACTTTGAGCAACCAACCTCAGCCACAATACACTTCATGTTGTCATTCTGAGCCTCAATTAACTCAGCCAAAAAGTAGTCTCCGTAAGTTTCGGTCAGGACGTTCGTCTGACGAGAAAAGATCGGCATGAGGTCATCATGGTCCTCGACCCTATGACGGAAAATCAACAGAGATTCAATTCTCAGTTCCATCTATGACGGATTATCTTAAAGCGTCAAATAGGGCATAACCGAGTAGACAATTTCCACCAAGTACCAAATCTGAGTATTTGGATGAACTATTTGCCGGATCTGGGTACGGACCGAATAGTAGCGGCAAATCTGGCCAGTGAGTAGTGGCGGTACTGACCTTGAAAATCTGGTACGCAATAGCGGAAATACGCATGTTCCACACATGGTATTCATTTAAAACATATTGAAAGGCATACAATAATTTAGTAAAAAGTTGACCTTGTATCTTTCTTTTGATACGCAGTTGCGTGTTCTGCTTCCATGCAGCGCCGCCACTACCAGCGAGTACCATCTGTAGGCAAAGCCTAGTTGACAGGTCTGCCACACGCACAGCTACGGAGAACTATCTATAGTCAATGCAGAGTCTATAGCAATATCTTTCATATAGCGTATCGTCGCACTCTAGGTTATAACAATATATTTATTATTTAATAACTTTATTTGTGAAAAAACTAAAACATTGTTATAAAATTTGAAATATGAAGTTATCAACGTCTTTACTCTCTAATGTTTACCGGAAAGTGGGTGGAGCCAATTCAAGTGGGAAAATTACTGATATGGTTGCCACCTGGGGAATGCAACCAAAAGAAATTAAAATATACAAATTAACATCATTATTTTAAAGAAAATTCAATTAAATGTTAAGTTCTTATTTAATTAATCAATAACTTATAAGTAAGTCCGCTAGTCCTGAATTTATTTTATCAAAAAATTATTATATCAAAAAAGTTCTTTTTTGCTATTTGCAGGTGTAATATTTGCCGAGGCAAATACATCCAAATAGTCCAATATTCGGCCAAGGCGAATGTCCGAGGCAATTTCCAGTTATGTTCTAGCGTCAAATGTATTTAATGGACTTCCTAGTAAACAATCGCAGAGGCTTTGTCTCCCCAGCTGAGACAGTAGCTAAGCTCCTAGAGCACCTTTAGGTGAGTGGATACATTTAATCACGGATCTAAGAACAGGATTTGTTCCCAGCCCAGGTTGGAATATTGGAGATCCGACATCCAATACAGTGAAACATTTTTTTTTAAATTTTTATTGCTGAAATTTGAATTGCCCTAATCCAAGATTTTTCTCTCAGAAGTGCACACGCAAGCCTCAATGGCACAATTGCAGTTGTACTGCAGAGCACTTGTAGGTGAAGGATTTGCTCAAGGTCGCTACACAGTGACTCCCAGGAAGAGGGTCGAACCCGCCTGCTCAGCGCACACTGAACTGTTGACCACTGACTGCGCCACAATAGCAAGTGTATTGAGTTTCTTAAATTCAACCATGTAGTGCAACACAACATGTTCTGAAATCACATGTTAACACATCCTGTATGTCAAATAAGTTGCATTATGTGTTAGGCCAATTCATACATGAACAGATCAATCACATGTAAATAAGACTGTGCTGTAGTAGCCACAGACTGATAGAAGAGGATCCGCCTGCGATCATGGAGGCAGCACATACCTGGAGACTATGCTGTATAAGCCACAGACTGATAGGAGAGGATCCACCTGCGATCATGGAGGCAGCACATACCTGGAGACTATGCTGTATAAGCCACAGACTGATAGGAGAGGATCCACCTGCGATCATGGAGGCAGCACATACCTGGAGACTGTGCTGTATAAGCCACAGACTGATAGAAGAAGATCCACCTATGATCATGGAGGCAGCACATACCTGAAGACTGTGCTGTAGTAGCCATAAACTGAGAGAACATTCTCCACCTGTGATCATGGAGACAGGAACATACCTAGCTTCCCTGATCTGTAGCACTGGAACGTGATGATGACGGTGACAGATGAACAGTCGATGACCTTCTCCATTTTTCATCAGACGTCGTCTTGGTACTTCATGAAATACTTCACCAAGAGCCGCATCTGAATAACATACAGTGACATCATCGGATAATGCTTTGGCCTTCAACAGACTTCACTACTGTATAACAATGATATTCGTTTAATTTCAAACTGATGAACTGCAGTATGATTACAAGCACAGTATGAACGAATGACGTCACTATCTGTCATCTTTAGTCCCTGTGCCAGGATTTACGAACCCCTCACCTACCCAGTTCCAGAGACACCTTATGACCTTCCTGCTCCCTGGCCCATATAGAGCACTGTTGATTTGAGTGGTGCTATATAAATGTTCAATCACCCTAAATTTGCATAAATTACATATGGTTCAAAGTACCCTTGCTCAAACCGTAACAAAGACCCTCAAAAACTCACAACATTGCACTGCATGCAACTCAGGAAATATTATCAACATTTTCTTAAGTCAAATCTGACTAATAGACCAATAGCAGATGTCTTGGATACTAAAAAAACATGACTGACTGACTGACTGACTGACTGACTGACTGACTGACTGACTGACTGACTGACTGACTGACTGACTGACTGACTGACTGACTGACTGACTGACTGACTGACTGACTGACTGACTGACTGACTGACTGACTGACTGACTGACTGACTGACTGACTGACTGACTGACTGACTGACTGACTGACTGACTGACTGACTGACTGACTGACTGACTGACTGTGACTGACTGCAACTGACTGACAGACTGACTGTGACTGACTGCAACTGACTGACAGACTGCGACTGACTGACTGACTGACTGACTGACTGACTGACTGACTGACTGACTGACTGACTGACTGACTGACTGACTGACTGACTGACTGACTGACTGACTGACAGACTGACTGTGACTGACTGCAACTGACTGACAGACTGACTGTGACTGACTGCAACTGACTGACAGACTGACTGTGACTGACTGCGACTGACTGACAGACTGCGACTGACTGACTGACTGACTGACTGACTGACTGACTGACTGACTGACTGACTGACTGACTGACTGACCTGGATGAACTCCAGTTGGAACCAGCAGCAGACAGAAATGTATGTTTGGAATTGTATTGAACATCGTCCTAATGATTTCGCGTGCACATCCCTGGGAGTAGCTGTTCTTGGCAACGAAATAGTGCATGAAGAGAGTGTTGAGTGAATTGCAGTGCGTCACCTCATAGGTGGACAGCAACCAATCGACCCAAGCAGACGGCTCAACTCCCGCAATATTTGGATAGTCAAAGAATGCAGCATGTCCAAGGATGTCCTCGATCTCATTGCTCAGAGTAACGGCAAGCAGTGCTTTCTCTCTGAAACCAGATACACAAGACAACTCAGTACCACTTTCAATATGAATGGCTCAAACATCATGCCTGATCTTACTTTTATAGTCTGACCAAAAGTAAAAATGATTCCTCAAAATAATAAGATACCTAAAGCTAACAAAACTCTGAAACTGAAGGAATTGATGAAGAACTGGAGAACATGAAGAAGAAAGCATCAAAGCATTGGAACCAGACTCAGAAAACAACTACTTTCGACACGCATGGCCCAATCATCATACCTCGATCAAACTATTCTATTTTCGCCCAAGGTAAAAGTAATTCCTCAGAATAAAAAGATGCTGAAGATTAACAAATAGACAGATTCTGGAAAATATAGAATTCGTGAAGACCTGTAGAAGAAGAAGAAAGTCTGGGTATCAAAGCGTTGGATAATGATGGCTGAGTGAAGATAACTAGTTTCCCTTGAGTTGCCAGTCACCAAAAATATTATCACTAGCGCCTAAAGAACTAAATAGAATTCCAGAAACGTAGATTGGAAAAGTAATCCTATGCTTAGCAGATGTCCAATTTTCAAACAAACCCTTTGATGCTAGCACATCAAATGTTGGATTGTTGTGATAAAATCTAAGGAAAAGGAAACTTGTCCACTTTTCTGAATGGCCGGACCAAGCGATGGAAACGCAAGAGTAGCAAATTGATTCTAAGAGGGCAGACAATCACAGATGTCCACCATCCTTTGCATACTCTGAGCTGCAAACTCATCTGGTACTTCTGCAGCACAGACAGTATGAATAGTGTTACCAACTGTCCCGGAATGGCCGGAGTGGTTCCACAATCGACCCAGGCCATCCCGCGACCCACGCAATGCCTATTTTGTCACTGAATCCAGGAATAGGTGACATTATCCAAATCCAAGCAACATGAGCAATACTCTAATACAACATCTTAATTCTCAATGTTCATAATCATAATTATTTCAATCACAAGTATTTCAACTAATCGACTTTCGATTAAGAACTGGAAAGTCTCAAAGTCTCGAACATCATTCGAAATTCATAACTTCATAAACCCAGCAGAAAGTGGAAAACATCACAGGTTTGGGGATGTGTCATTCATCATTGTGGGAACTGTGAAATGTCCCGGAATGGGTTTGTTTGGAGCTGGCAACCCTAAATATGAAGTAGATAAGAATAATCCAGAATGTCACCAAAGCCCATACCATGTGAGATTCCTGCCCACCCTCCAGAGTGTTAGGGCTGAATCTGGATGCTTTCAATGAGACATGACATACTTCAGAAGAGCAAATTGATATTGTACAACAGTGGCAAAAAGAAATGTGCTGGAACTCTCTTAACTTTAGTTGCAATATGTTAATCCATGGTTTTGACATTTAGTCAAACTAGGCCAGATAGCAATACAGATAGAGTGGAAAGGAAAAAAACTGATGACAGACTACTGTAGCTTGCAGATGGCTAAGAAACTTCAGCATAACTGTACCTAGTAATGTAATCACGTGACAAGGCAAAGCTTTGACTCATTTCAATCAATCAATCAATGGTAAGTTAGTACAGCACCCCTTCAAGGACTGCTCAGAGGTGCTCCCAATCCAACAAAAGCAATCAAGCAAGAAATCTCCACACTGAAGTTCATTATGATAAACGTGTGATTCAGGTCACATGACCTAACGCTATCTAGAGTTGATGCCTTTGCCAAGAGAACTTTTATCATGCAAATCTTACACAACTTTGTTTGTAAGTTATTGCGTGTTTGCTAATAGACTATCAAGAATATTCTCACTTACTTACTTATCTCACTTATGCATAAAGAGGTCTGCAATAGTTAATTTCATATCTTTCCCAGATGCATAAAATAAACATCAGCTTCATTTGTTAACCTGAGCTCACTTAACTATATTTTCATGTAAAAATCTATTCCATTTATACCAGACATCAGAACTTTAGAAAAGATCCAACCTGCAAGTTTTTCTAAACTTTCACACAGACTAAAACTTAAAGTAACATCTTTTTAAGTACGTGCCAAAAACACGCGATTTCACGATAATAGTCTACAATTCAAGCAAATCTAGTGCAAAATTACACCTTTTATTTTTAATTTTCCAGCTTTGTTCCTCAGGTATGATCAAAGGTGATCATATAAATTTTATTATTGTTTTAGTTCAACTTTTGTCCTTGACTTGAGTTGCCCTAAACTTTTCTAAAAGCTATAAGCATGAAGAAAGTATGAGATTCCATCCAAAAAATAAAATCGATGAAACGATTGAATATGAACATAAGTTCTCTACTTGATTTTGACCCCCCTGCCTATCGATTCTGTTTTGATTAAGTGCCTGTGAATAAGCTGGTTCCCACGACTTGGCTTTTGTGGGTGCTGTAGAAATACTGGGATTACGATTACTCACATGAGATTGATGACATTGACACGACCAAAAAGAAACTCAGTTGACGGAGTCACAAGCTTTGTTATGTTTGGTGCATCGAGCGACTCCGTTCGTCGAGCACTAATCATTTCCGACAAATTGTCAGGAGTCTGTGACACCGTCATTCTACAGAACAAGAACAAAACAAATGCATTTCCCAACCATGAGAACAATGTACCATGCCTGAAGTAATTCGAATCACACATCCATCAATTGTATCACTGCCATTGACTTTTTCACCCCGTGCAGAGCACCCTTTCCTACAGCGTTATACAAATCGCATTAGTAAACGTACATGCACTTCACGTCGTATGTTATCTTTTGACATGCTGAGGTGGAACCTAGCGCTAAACGATCCGGTTGGTTGGTTGGTTAGTTGCAGTTTAACGACACTGTGTGATAACATAAAATCATTAGCGTCGCCCTCCTCCTTTATCCCGACTTGGGACTGGCACTGTCAGAGTGCAAACAGTGGTTAAACGATCCTCTCGGTTTATAAACGCACCCCAATACTGTACGTTTTCCTCACGCTAATACCTGTCTTGTTGTTGCCTTTCAGATCCCTCCAAGACCCGGACGACGAAAGACAACACAACAAATAAAGACCGAAGAACCAAAGACGAAGAAACAAAAGACAGAAAATAAACACTGAACAATTATGTACAAATTAGCCTAAAAAGACTTTGTTCATGTTATCCATGCTGTATTGTGCCTGTATAATATATTAACAGAGCCTGACGCATATCATCCTTGTCATGAATGCGTCGTTAAATAAATTTATATCAGACAGTGTACGTTTTCCTATGCTAATAGTGATAATCCGTTTTTCACATTCCTCGCATAAAAAAACTTAACAAATTTATCATCCTGCCATTCAGTCATCCAGCCGCAGCACCACCATGAGCAGGTTCACAGCACCCATGGTGACGGAGCACCCTCGTTTTAAAGTACTAGTCTACGCAAAGACCAGCTAGCTTATGGTTAAGCATACACTGAATAAAACGAATTTTTAATACCTTAATTTCCCTTTGAAATAAAAGTAACCGTATTTTTTTGCACTTCTCGACTGCACCGCTTTAAGTTGCTACGGCAACGGCATTGGCTGCTTGAGGATACCATGCATATAAGTAAGTAAGTATCGTGCCATGGCGCTTAATAACTATGCACATGTATTGCATTGTACTTGTTGATTTATAAAGCGCCACTCACTGTTCAACTTAATCAGAGGCGCTCCCATTGTGACAATCCACATGGAAAAAGGTCTTAACAGTACAGACAGAAGCATAATTACATGTAATCAAGATCAAGGAACGAGTCGTAGAGGGAACATCTCTTCATATCAAAGGGCCAACAGATTAATAAGCACGGTATTTAGCAGTATAAGTCCGAGTTCGAGGTTCTAAGAAGTCTTGACGGTCTAAAGAACGGAGAGACCGACCAGAGGCTTTCAAAGAGGACGTCGGACCAGGTCTCATGCATTCGCTAAGTCACTCGATCGTTCATTCTAAACATGTCTACTGCGCTCCCTTGAACGAGATATCCAGGAGCACAAGTATATGCAAGACAAATGCATACATGTGTGCAATTGCATACGAATGGTTGGATGATAATGAACCTTATTGTCTAGATAAAACGAACATAATTATAAGTTAGTGATATGGTGACAATTTCCTAATAATTTATTTAATTTTGAAATATAGATTAGACGAAATTTTGCAATGCTTAAGTTAATACATGCATGTGCCATCATACGATTCATGCCATGTATAGAACACTTTAGTAAAATTATTCTAATGACAGCGCACTTTGAAGAAGATTAAAACAATGAATAGCTGGTTTAAGACTTTAAGCAAAGAAAGCAAGCTATAGTCATGTCATGTCACATCATCATCGTCGCTTCGCGACGGTTGACTACATGAATGGGAGAGTGATGTCCAATGCTTTCTGTCTCTTACGATGTTCATTAAGCTTGTGCCTCTTAAAACAGTCCACGCCATGACATTGTCAAACCAGCAGATTCTGAGTCTTCCACGACTTCGGCTTCCTTCCACTATACCCAACATCACACTGTTCTTAATACTGTCTTTAGGCTGTCTCACGATGTGCCCGAAGTACACAGTTTTCTGGATTTGCTGTGGCCCAAGAGCTTGCAGTCAACTTTCGCCATTTTATACACTTGCTATAGCCAAATAACGATTATTATAATATTCATAGGCTTAGGCACAGGAAAAACAGTAGTTGTAAATAAGAGATGAAATATTTTATTTACAATTCATAAATACTATAAATCTTCGAATTTGCATTGAAACTTCATTACAATACGAAGGTCTCGTTCAAAATCAATGCGCCACAAAACATCCGATCTAACTTGTTCATATTTAGAATCTTTCAGCGCCATATTGCTTCCGCAGAGTGGTGTATCGTTCTTTTTGGCTGTTCTATATAGAAGGTATGGTTTGGAAGGTTTTGACATTTTTAATCGAAAGTCATCCGTAATTCCGTATAGCCTCTTGCAATACGTAACTAAAATTTTCATCACTGCTTCTCTCTTTGTACATCAGCGTGTGATATTTCTACAGTATATATTAATGCAGTGAATTTAAACGTGAAACTGTTGCACACTACACAAATGTTCTGAAATACCGTCACTAAAGCATTTCGTCACATGTTTAGAAAACGTTTATACGATATTTATTAGGTGGAATAAATCACTTGTTAATGTTTCGAGTTAGTCGCTATGTCGCGTGCTTAAATCGGATTTTTTTTGGATAACTCAAACTGAAATTTGCGTTCTAACATTGTTTGGCAAGCTCATTTAGCAGCGAATTCAAGAATCGGGAAAATCTTAGACCAGATAATAAATGTTCACATTTTGCAACAGTGTAATTGGTTTGTGCTGTTAATGCTGTTGTGCAGTTAATAATACGATAAACTAAATTGTTTTTAGAAACAAACTAGGAACAAACTTGTGAAAAACATACTAGATGCTCGAATGTAATAAATACTTGAATGTCCTGAAGTCTAACTGTGGTATGTTTTATTAGGGAAAATGGCGATCATTTATGACATGGCGATCGGCCTTAAGAAAGGCCACAAGGTGACAGCAAATACAACAAAGCCTCGTCCATCAAGAAGGAAGGGGGTAAGAAAACTAGCAATTTGGCCAGTGCTGGATAAAAACAAAGATATTAGTGATGTGGTTTGTGTATGACAACAGAATGCACTCTATATTATGTCTTTGCGCTATATAATGTGTTTATTGATTTCACTGTTGATTACTTGCTGAGTGTGTTTCATTATGATATTGCTGCAGAGCGCCACCATTCTATTTGAGTTCATTTGTTGATAGCTATAATTATTATGTGCCAAAAGACCCCTAGTCTAGTGGTAGAACTAAACACTTAAAACAGCTGAAAAGATGCCAAAAAAGCACAAAGAAATTACTTCTGCAGCCTTGTATCGAAAAACTACCCTAACCGACCCTCGCGATGCTTGCTCTGACCCTAACGTACGTCTTTTTCGATATCTTTTCAGCGTATTATAGATGATCCTCTATCGTCTCTTTTACCGGCCTGTCGTGGTGTTGTTTGTGATTTTTGGAATTCAGTGTGTTTGTATGTGGGGTTTAGTTATGGAGTGAACATTAAAATCTGAACATTGTCTTACAGGCTCTTACCAAGCGTGCTCGATTTGTGCGTGACCTTGTACGAGAAGTTACTGGATTTGCTCCTTATGAGAAGAGAGTACAGGAATTGCTGAAAGTCAGCAAAGACAAGCGGGCACTGAAGTTCTGCAAAAAGAGGGTACGTTTGAATTTTAAAAAATGAAACCAATTATTTTGTTAGAAACATGTTGTTTTAAGATAGATATCAATTTATAATTGTAACAAGGCTGCTATAAAATATTACATGTATATATAGTATTGTATTTATACAGTATTGTTTCAAGATTTCTGCTCTACTTGCATTGCAACAAACAGCTGTTATAAAATGAATGCACTGGGAGGAATATCTGATGGCACTTGCCCAACCTTTGTGGTTGAGGCTTAGAAAATAAGAGCATGCCTTACAAAAAAAAGTGCACATTGAAGAATCCAATTAGCTCATGGTAGTATTATGTAGCACAATAACTTCATTTAGCTTATTTGTTTTCATCTCTTCAGGAAAATCCATTTATTTATTTATTTTTTCTATTGTTTCTTTTGTACAGTTATCTTAAATCATTCCATCTTAAAAAAAATGAATGCAGAGTATTTAAAATGTTCATAGTTCGCAACTAATGAATACTAGCTATCTTTTTAATCTGTACTAAAGGTAATGGTTTGGTGAAAAACATAAAAGCTATCTCTGCATTGCATCTGTAAATAAAAAAACTGCTTGTAATAGAAAACAATGGGTCATATATAAGCCTGAATGATGCAGGTCTAATGACCTGTCTTGGTTGTAATTTTGACACCTCAACAGTAATGTCTACGAAACGATATTACTGTGTAGGTGTCAAAAGGTCAACAATATTGTATTCACAATATTGTTTGTACCAACTGCTATGGTGATTCAATAAACGAATAAGTTCATGAGGATTGCTATATATTATATAAACCTAGAGTTCTTAATTGCTAACTTTATTGGCTGTGTCAAAAGATGGTGTGGTTGTTTTTGTAGCTCGGCAGAACACTGCGTGCCAAGCGAAAGAGGGAAGAGATGTCCGTCGTCTTGCAGAAGATGCGTAAAGCCCAGGCTCATGCGCCCAAGTAACAAGACAGCAATGACTTTTCACCTTTCCAGTGAAAAACAACTATTAAATAAAGTTTTTCTGAAATGATCTGTGTCGTTTTGTTGATATCTATCAGCTATATTTTAAAGCTGTAATGGGTGTAGTATTTCTTATTATTTATACCAGTATTGCCAGGCAATGAGTTTTGCTGATGGTTCAAATGAATTGTTAGGTGTATATACATCCTTGTTGATGGATACGAGCATTGTCCAATGGCCTGTTTTTTAGGCTGATTTCATTTATTCGGATTTTGGCCTTTTTCTTTTGGTAAACTATTTGCATTGTACTGAGCGTTGCTGTGATGCTCCCAGAGTGACCTCAATATAAGCCTTGTACCCTTCATCACTAGTCCTTTTAAATGCATTTACTGGATCATCTTGGTGGGACAAATGACACTAATTTCTTAGCAAATACTTGTTGCATGCTGAAGGAATTTGAGAACTTGAGATGGTGGTGTCTGGGAGTTTTGGTTAGAGAAAAGTCTGGAGGATATATATTAGCTTGGTAATTTCCAGAGGGCAGTTTTGAGGCATTCTCTTTTTTTAGGATTTTATGTACTAAATATGTAACACTACACAAATGGAACCAAGTCTGTGTTTTGTCAGCAAGTCTTAACTTGACACATTAACGAGTTGTATTTATTAATTTGATATTCCAGTCAACTTTAACTCATTCATTATTTATTTTCAAAGTGGGTAGATCAGGTTTCCAGTACTGTATACCTACCTTTCACCATTACACGAGCCCCTTTTATTTATAGATTTAGCAGTCCTTGACATGACAAAATGCTTCCATGGCATGGTTCCATAAACCTCAAATGGAGGCCATAACCCTATTGCCTCGCCACTGAATGCAACCATGCTGAGGTATCCATAGTTCTGAGAGATGGACAGAAAATGATGAATTTGTCATAGGGTATTGCCTATCTATCCCAGAATTCTGCCTGTTGGCCCTTATGAACTCCACAAATCTTTAGTTCATGATTACAATTTCTTACAGTTACATTAATCAAGCTGTTTAACATATTTTATTTGACAACAAATTTGCATAAGATCAGTTACCACAATTACAGAAACCACAAAACAAGGCATGTTACGAGATTTTCAAGGTTCAGAGTAAACTTCCAACACATCATTTTGGCAGTTTTGAGTGCAGCCAATTTACAGATTGCATCAAAATACACTATTCGAAATCATTCCATCAATTACTGTTCAAAACTGCACAAAACAGACTAGTAAATATTTCTTGACAATACAACAGTTTATCTTAGTTATTTTATATTCTATCAACATACCATACCCTCCCAAAGTATAAATTCATCAATAGCATGCCTAATTCTTCAACATTTGTAATCAACTTATCAAGTAGCAATACTTTTGCAACAGGCCAGCTGTTTCTCCTAGAATATTAAATGGTGAAACTTAACTGCACATATGTAGTACGTAGTACTAAATAAATGTTAAATAATATGAACAATAGCATTGTGCATATTATTATATATAGATATAAAGTGAACAGTGAAAGTGAAGAGGTTTAAAATCTGAGACACTTAATTTTTAAGGTTGCTCCATGTTCCTTAGTTGCTTCAATTATGTTTCAAATCTACCCACAAGTATAGCCTACACAGAGCGGACATGAAATTATGTACTCTACTGTTCCTTCTTCCATACAGTAGTCTGCTGATTACACTCCATTGATACTGGACACAGTAATTACTAATTAGTCAATGACACTACTTAAGTGTTTGGTTGTCACTTGCCCTTCATGTCCCATGTGCAGATATTCATTTGATGAGAAAACTTAAAAATACATCTAATCCTGGAAGTCTCCATCTAGGACACAGACAGAATGACTGGTAACGTACGACCAAGTGTCACATGTAGGTAGCTAATACTGCAAAACTGCTGAAATATTGTGTTGCAAACCATATCCAGTTTTTTGCAAGGATGAATCCCATCAAACAATGGACTCTGAATATGGAGTTACTGAGGAAAATGAATGGAATGAATAGTGGTTGAAGTTACATGGTAATGTGTTAAAAAACTTGAGTCTCTGTCATATCATTAAAAAAATGAAGACACTTCTTTCAATTAAAATAAGAACAAGACACAGGACCAGCACAAGATTTTAACCATTAAGATGCAGATAAACATCCTCAACATATACATCTCAATTAACTCTGCCAGCAGAGATCCTGGTGCTAAACTAAAAAGTGGTCAGTCACCTTTTATCAGAACACAAGATCTTAATTTTTAAGAGTAATAACTTTGAAAACCATTTAAATCTTCAATCATAGTGTACGAATAAAATACAATATAACTAGGATAATTAACTTTAATTTGGAATCAGTTTTCACGTGTACATAGGCAAAGGCCAATCATAGAACATTGACAAAAGCATTAACCAAAATTAATATCATATTATAGGCAAAGTTACGATATCTGCCTAGATGTTTGTGTGGAAAACCATCCAAAATGTGATCATTGAGTTGAATGGCCTTTTGACTGAAGTGCAAAACCCACCACAACAATATGACAACTATCTTTGCAATTATGTACAAGATAGGGCATTTCCATAACAATAATTTTTTATGGGTTTATTCCTTCACAATCAGTTTCCTAGAATCTACTATGAATAATGCACATGACATTAGAATCGATTTTTCCACTAATTAAAATGCTATCAATCTTTAGGTAGGTGAAAAGGATTTTGAATGAAACTATATATATATATATATATATATGCATTAAGTTAACCATAAATAGCAATCTTGAAATATATATATAATGAAACATTACAGAATCCTTAAGTAAATTTTTAAAGCAGTCTTTTGACAGTAATTTATAGCCAGTGAACAATTGAGTCTCACCAATAAAGTCAAACTCAAACTGACAATCACATTTCTACATAAAACTGAATGCCCACACAAGTAATACTGATTCTTTTGTCTTCTACAAACCAATGACTAACATACTAACTACAAAGTCTGCCAGACAATGCAACTACAAATTTGCAGTCCAAATTAAGTCTGTGAAGCAAATCTGCAGAAACGTTCTCTGAAAGTAATGGCCAGCATTTGCTGAGGACACCTTTAACATGGCACTGATTTTAAAAGACTAACCACCATATGCAATATCACAGCCAAATCCTTATCCATGGCACAGATGCATACAATTATGGCTTCACAGCTTGACATTGAATGCATCTACAAACGATGTTTACAACAGCAATTCTTTATGCATAATAAGTACAACATGTTCTTCTAAACAGTGCACCAAATTCTGTGACTAAATTATTTTAAAGCACCACAATAACTGTATAAATAGAATTTATACAAATTTAAAAATTACAACCCAGTTGATTAAAATGAAAATAAATATAATAATTACAGTAAGGGCACAATTGAGAGGTGCTGTGTTCTACTTTATGCACTAGTTAAAACCCACTTCCAGCCGATACTGACATTCCAAGCTTAGCATCATTCAGCCTTCTAAGTTATCAATGTTTTGAAATTTATAAATGAACTAGTATAAGGAAGTGCAAGCTAAATCGTTGCCACATAAAAAGCCAGCGAGACTTTGTGATTTCGTTTGGAAAGCAGTTGAAAGAACACAGTGTGCTACACAAAGAATTTTAATCATTCCAAGTCTTCAAAATATTTCTTACTGAGACCATCTGAATTAGTTGCTAATCTCGCTTAAGCCATCAGTTATTCCTTGTTCAATTTGGAACTTTGAGGCCTTAGTAACAGAGACACCAATGGTAGCTGCTCCAAAGAATCCAAGAAGAAAGCAAGTTCTTTGAGAGGAACATAATGCAACACTGCAAATACATAAAACTGTTCCACAATCCTAAAACACCATGACGGATGCTCAGTGTGTGATTTAAGAGTTGCCAGTTTTATTAATGGTTGTATTAAATAGAAGAATTAGAAAAATTGACAGACACATAATTAGAGTGAAAATGTGACCAAAGGCTGTACCAAAGAAACAACTTCTAAGAACTACAACCAACAGCTACATATAAATAAATTATACATCTTTCAAGGAATACATGACCAGAAACCACAAACCATATGAAACGACTTGATCAAAAAGACCAACTTGACTTGTTTGGATATAAGCCTTCGAGTCAATTTTCAAAGAAAACCATTGAAAGCCAAATAATTGAAAGCGACTGTCAAGGCAGCATAATACTTACATCATTACAGCCATGAACGCACAAGATATCATCAAAAACAGTAAATCCATTAATATCTGGTATCTTGTGAGAATAACTTTGAAATTGAAAAATATTGAAGAACATAAAATGAATGAGATCCCATTGAAGAAACCGACAAAACCAACTGTATACACTTCAAGTGTTCACTCTTGCTGAAAAAAAATCAAGGAAACACCACCCATCAGTCACGGATCTTAGCATTTGCTGTGCATCTTAAACAACGATTTCCAACCACCCGACACATCAAGTTTACAACACTATTTTGATGGAAAAATAACCGGAAAGCATTTCCACATACAGTCTGGATACATTCGGATCATTTGCTCGAGAACCAGCGATGCTACAGTTATGATGTCATGACAACAAATTGTCAAAATACACATACCCAGTGGGGCTTTGAATGTCCCCAACAGAAGCCCATCACTAGTATTTGGGCCTATTTACAAAGAAAGATTTTAAGCAATGCCAGATTTCCCTTATAAAGCACCAAAACATCCAAACATCGATCAGCCACAATCCAAACAGCATTCAACATCCTATGCAATACCATTCAAACAAATTCGACAGAAATACAGTGTGCCAGCGCATTAATAGTCTAGGTTGAGTTTAGACCTCACATGTGGCTAGGTAGAATGCTTACAATGATGATTCCTGACAAGAGGCAAAAGTGCATATATGACTATCAATCAGAAGCGGAATTTACTTCTTTTAACAAAAGTATACAAACTGGGTCATTGGAACCACAAAACAATAAGATGAAAACATGTATGAAATAGATGCACAATTTTAAATTCTATTCAATGATTTTCACTCAACAGTTTCATGTTGCCTCATTCATGGTCCCAATGACAAATGCTCCTTCCAACGGAGTTAAAGGAATGTGCACACCCTTTGAAACTAGATCTGTTTACCACACTTAAAAATGTAATCACAGAAATGAGAAGTTTCCTCAAATACCAATATTCTTTAGAAAAAAGAACAATCATACTAAGCACCAGTCCTCTAGCTCCATCTACTATCAGACTAGAATTCTTTAACACACAAGCTTTTCTCATCATAAGCTGAACAATGGTGGGAAAAGGTACTGAGTCTTCACACACTACATGCCCTTGTTTTGCCATTAGCAGTTTTCACAACTGGACATCTTGTATCCAGATACAATAGCATAATCACAAGCATTTGTATTGTCTCTTTAAATTGCTACTGACAGTTGCCTTGTGTACAGTTTTACTGCTTAAGCCAGCAGCCAAGGGTGTTGTGAACCTACAATTGGATAGCAGAACGTATAACAAAAATGCGAAAAACTTCTGATAATCATTACTGACATAGGCTTATAACTATTTTTAAACGTTAAATAGTGTACAAATAGTCAAAACACTCCAGTTTAATAAAAGGTACAGCAGTCATCTTTAAAAAAAGATCTAACTGAAATTAATATCATCATGAAAAGCCTTAAAGTTAGGGTGCCCTACTCTATTAACAAAGTTTTGAACCCCTCCTCTGGCTAAAGCAATCCTCTCAAACAGATTCAATTTAAGGGTTATGTTTAAATATCAAAATTTCACTAAAGAACCAAAGCCATTTCCATAAAATTCTGAGCATCATTGAATTCTACAATCAATTTTTACCCGTAATTGCAACCAAAAAGCTGAACACAACATGCTAAAATTTGAGACCACACAGATGAAATTTTGGAGCAAAACCCGTTTGGACCCATGAAGGTCTGTCAGCTAATGCATCAGTGAAATGTTCATTTGAGCAGCACTGTCACAAGGGGTAAGGCAAACACACATTTACCATATAAATCAACCAATGGATGTGGCAAATTCAGATCATACATTGATGTCAGAACATTGCTAATCACTCAGAGCACCATCGTATTGACCAATCGACGCAAATGAAATTGTTCCGAAGTACAAAGATTTATTTTAAGAAATACTGAAAGAGGCAGAAACTGTTCTGCACAAACTTTGTACATGAATGCAAGTTCAATGATTTTTACATAGAAACCAATTTTGGAAGACAAGACCAAGTCAGTTCAAGTCAAATAGTTATCAAACACAAAGTATATCAACTTGATGTGAATTACTTCTAATGGAATACCAAAGACAATGAAGCAAAAAATAGTCAACAGTGATACTGCTAATCAGAACTTATCGAAATCAATGAACATCACATACAATCATATTGCCATAAGGGCCCTGAAGCTGAGGCAAGCTGAAAGAACCTTAAGCCTCACACATGCCCTAGTAAAATGTGCTACACAAGTGTTTTGAAAAATACAACATCTAATTCTTCACAGGTCTGGGACTCAAATCCAGCTGTTATCTTGATTTTCATTATTACTATTTCAGTATCAAAACCTTTTATCTAGTACATCATACAATACAGCAAAAAGGCAAGCAATGCTATAGTATAACGATAAATTCCAAAATTTGCAATTAAACAAATTGCACCATTTTTGCAAAATTACAACATAACAGACATAAATCGGTGAGATTCTAATATATCTAGTTCAAAATACCAAGTGCAGTGCAAAAAGGCAGCTAACATATTTAACAAGAGAAGACTAAATACAAATGATCTACATAGTTACCTACAGCACAGATTATAATAAGTCTGAATAAAGCTCCCAACATCCAAGTCCACTAGCAAACAAAATTCTAAATTATTCAACCAAAATGGGAGGAGAAATACTGCAATAGGCCAATCGCATCGAAAACTTGGCAAAACGCCAAGGAAATGCCCACTTTCCTAGACCAACGAGGTCAAGGAATTAACACAAAACAAATACACAGCAAAACACTGCCTCATATGTTTTTGTGTAAATTCCATGACAACCAAACCTCCTTCCACTGGATGCTTCTCCTCATCAAACATTCCAACACATGAATATAAATACAGATTTAGCAGTTATATCTGCATGGTCAAACTTGATTCAAATCTACCCACAACACGATAATGTGCAATGCATCGGCAGTGAAATTCTGTTAAATATAACCAGTTCAGACACTGGCAAAAAAAGGCCAGCCAACCTATTATCAGGTTCTCAGCACAACAGATCATTCAGACACATGGTACTTACAACAGAGTCAAATATAACTAATTTTTCTAGTTAACATAACTGCATATGTTTTTGTGTAAATTCCATGACAACCAAACCTCCTTCCACTGGATGCTTCTCCTCATCAAACATTCCAACACACGAATATAAATACAGATTTAGCAGTTATATCTGCATGGTCAAACTTGATTCAAATCTACCCACAACACGATAATGTGCAATGCATCGGCAGTGAAATTCTGTTAAATATAACCAGTTCAGACACTGGCAAAAAAAGGCCAGCCAACCTATTATCAGGTTCTCAGCACAACAGATCATTCAGACACATGGTACTTACAACAGAGTCAAATATAACTAATTTTTCTAGTTAACATTTTAGCAAAATTCACATCACAGTTGATAAAATATATTTTACATGAAACTTAAATAACTGCATGATGCAGTGTTTTATTGAATGGTGAAACACAAGGACTAGGAGAAGAGCAGTCCCTTATTTTGACAATGAGGCAGCCAATCGTCAGTTTCTTCACTTGTCAACCTGAGGTCGGTTGACAAGTTCTCTTTCTCGCCATCTTCCTCATCTAATCAACATGTATGGCTAGATTACTCATTAGAGTGGAGTTGGCTAAGGTGCATTTGGAGCATAAACCTTCTAAAAAATCTACACTGGCAGAGATCGAACACCCCACCCACAAACCTGTTTTACAAATTTGAAATCCAATCATATTACTTATCCATAAATGCCATTATTATGTACCATCAAAATGACCAAACATCAGTCAATGGCACTAATCAACAGTTAGTGCTGGACTTGTCGAAGGTCACAACACAGTAACCATCTCATGGAAGGATTGACCTTTACCCTGTGCATTACAAAATGATTACTCTAAACAATTGTACACTGACTTTGAACAGGTGTACACGCACACTGGTTGCGGTGGCTGACATGTTTCCATAACAACACACCAATCAAGACAATTTCGTCCAAACACGACAGATGAGGAATTAAAGCAAATTTCACACTAAATGCCATGCTGGGGCATATCCACCAAGTCACCGGGACATCAAAACTAAAAAAGCACCAGTGCCAACATTACACATAAAAGAGTGGGAAACACGTTCACACAAGACATCGTCGACACAGATAATGCTATTTCAGTAAAAAATCACTTGTAGACTGCACAGAATTACACAACAACTAATAGTCAGCATTCTGTGTTACCCAAAGACCTGCACTGCAGTAAAAGGCCACAATTTCAAACGATAAGCCACTGGGCCATCTGAGTACGTTAGCCAATCGGGTAGGTATTGACAGCCTAGAGTTTGTCAGTCCCAGTATTCACTTAAAAAGACGACAACAATGTCTGAGATAAGAGACCTTATAAAAACAATGAAGTGACGCTACGCCAAAGGCATAAACTGGAGAGAGTCACCGAAACTTCCAACTTGAGAAGAGCAGCAGATGAGTCAGTCATCTACTGTTCCTGCTTCACAGCAATCCTTGAATCAGTGTCATCACATCGCTGCGTGGCTGTCGCTCGATCATTCATCCGAGAGCCTGAACGAGAAGCGGATTCTGTTTTCACGCTAACAGAATCAGTGCAAGCAATTGACTCGACCAATTCCTGTTTCACATCTGTTGACGATAACTGATCAACCCCAATGGGCTGCATAAGTCGCTGACATTGCTCAAACACAAAGGCACTTAAACTATGATGATGGCTTGGGTCTCCATTTATGAACGTCACTCCCCCTTGTAGACCCGATTCCTGGTCCGTCAGCCCTATGCTCCCTAATGGCACAGCGATCAGAGAGGGTACAGATGATGATGACGATCGAGGTAGACTCAGAGGAAGCATCTCCATGGCACTACACTGAAAATCAGACAACGGCTGCGAATAAGGCAACAGATTAATTAAGGCAACATTTGGCATCTGCTTCTGCCATGCGCCAGTTGCACATGACTCTAAAAATGAAGACACGGCCATAGGGCCGGCCATGGTTGCCGACCCGACCACAGTTGGAACGACCTCAGCACTGACTGAAACAGACTGCTTGGCTCTGGCCTCATCTAGAAGCTGAGCTACAGTAGGCTGAGATTTGGTCACAGGCTTCACCTGTCTTCCATGCACAAAATTATTCAATGAAGATGCCTGCGGGTTTTTGCCTACTGATGATGGTGTTCTCTTCGACTGCTCGCGTGGCCGTGACTTCTTAGAAGGGCATTTATATGCGGACGGCTGTGCTGAAAGCGCAGCAAGGCTCGAGACGCTTGCATCAGACAGAGGAATGTGATGGAAGATACTATTCAGAAGATTACCATCAGTTGCTCTGCAATGTCTTACTTCTGAAACAGGTTCAATGGATGAGCTGGAGGTAGCTTCTTTTCTAATGGTACTACTTCTAATCAACCTCTTTTCACTTGAATTAGCATCAGTTCGAGTAATTGTGCTTTGAAAATCGTCTAAAGCTAACTTTTCAGAAATCCTATTCTGAGTAAGGCCATTCGTGTTACGATACGTACACATCTGAACAGTCATCTTCTCTGAAAAACCAAACAACTGCTGAAAGTCATCACTTGAGGTCAATCCTGATGATGCAGTTCTAGAATTTCCCATAATATTCAGCAATGGGTTGTACTGGAAAGCATCGTCATACGCTGCATTTCCAGAAGGACACTCTCCAATCTGATTGAATTCGTGACTTGCTTGTCCCAATGTATCCTTAACTTGTTGATGCTGGTACTTTATTTGTGGTATCTGGTGCCTCACATTCAGTTGTGAGTTTGTTGTCCGCGTCATACCTCGTGTAACTTGTTCTGGCTGGTACTCAGCTCCTAATTGCAGGACCATATTTCCTAAATTACCTTTGACGTCTTTCTGGAACTTCTGACCCGCATTCATTTGAGATGATGCATTTGTTGAAGAGATATCTGTAGAATGTGGTAACTGGAGAGCCTTAGTTCTAGAATGACACCCACTCACATTCAAAACACCTTTGCAGGCAACTGCAGAATGAGCAGACACAGTTTGATATTCACAAGCACGATCCAGCTCTCGTCTTTCATTACCAGCAGTGCCTATCGCTGGGTTACATGGAGCAGATAACGACCTCCTAGAACGATTATCATTCATGCAATGACCAATTCCATTCAGTTGTGGTGCTTGCATCTGCTGTGAGGGCAAAGTCCTAATGGATTGATCAGTTTTAGCAACGGATTTGGCCAACAATCTAGAATGTACCTCGCTATCTACAACAGAATTTAATATATTCAAGAGGTGGTCGTCCGAAGAACTCGACGCTTCAAGTGTGGCAAGAATTGACTGCAGGAAATTATCAACGGAGACGAAGCGGTCAGCATCGACAAAAACGTTATGTCCATTTGACGACACCGTAAAACCGTCGAATGTAGGGTTCCCACTGATTGTGGCAGGATTTGTGGAATTGTTATATGATTTGTTAGAGACGACTGCATTCTCAGTGCAGTGTGGCATGACTAGATTCTCATCGTCTGGAACGTTCTCCATTTCGCCTGTGTACGGATTAATGATGTGACGCATGTTGTTGGAATGTTGAGGAAGGCTCTTGAAAGAAATACTCGTCCCACTCTCTGCCTCTGAAGCACTGTCGATACCAGCAACACTATAATTGTAGACAGTTGAGGGACGATGACAATTGTCCTTGACAGGTGGCAACACAGAAAGTCTAGTGTCTACATCTAAATCGTTGCTTTTGCGCTTCCTTGATGGCCTTTGGTCAGATGGCCAGCTCGAAATGTGCTCCCCTCCCCCGGTGGAATGTGTCTTTGACTCACAGCTTTTGGCAACCATCACAGAATCCAAACAAACAGCCACCTGCGACTGCAGCACGCATTCACTGCGCTTCAGTACAGGGCGATCCCAAGCAGAAGGCCCTTTGGGAAGAAACACTTCTGCAGATTTGTAATTTTGCTGAAAGGAATCGTTTAATTGACGTCTGCCTTCATGCAAATGGTCTACACTTAATTTATGCGAATTGTCAAGATGACTGCTGTGAAAGCCATTAGGTGTCATTATATGGGAAGCAACATAGCGATCGTTCATCAGAGATTTGAAAACCGATGGAACAGTTTCTGATACAACAAAGTCAGACTCTGCCGTCCGACTTGTGACTAGTGTTTCGTTAGAGTCCAATGTTTCTGCAGCTGTCTTGTAGTGGAATAAGAGTGGGTTAAATTTTGCATAGGTTTCTGAATTGCAACATCGTTCACTGTCAGAAACATCAGACAAAGTTGATTTTCTGTTTCCATCTGTTTTTCTGCAGGTATTTGATCTCTGACTCGCTAAAATGTTCAGCTCTCGAGAATTTTCACTGACCTGGTGACTTATGCAACGATGACTATCAAGACTGATCCGGGAATTGACTCTACTCAAACTACTACCTGCTGAATCCTGACTAACGGATGAAGAGCATGACAACGGTCTGTTCCCACTCTGTAAATTAAATGATATCACATTATCTTCTTCTTTAATACGAACTGTTAACACTCCCAGGTCACGAAGCATTGCTGCTTGCTCATTGGCTAACGTCTTCAGTCGCTCGGACGCTTCTGCGGGCAATTGTAGCCACACGCGTATGCTGTTCCACGGCTCCACCTTCACATAAAACAGAGGCTGCTCGTCTGAAAAATTCAACATCAACACAAACAAATGAGATAATTAACAGATCAACTATCACAGAAATATAACTGAATCAAATTTTAAAATTAATCCCCTTAAACCATTTAAAGATATCTTCAATTTATTATAATACTTAACACTATTATATCTTCAATTTACTGCAATGCCAGTCTCAAGCCTAAAAAAAGGATGAGGATTCTGCAGCAGGTTTGCGATCCTCCCAGGTAACAACAGAAACCGCACTGAAAACGGAGTGAGGAAAAACGGTTGCCCAATGTATTAACAGCTTGAGGATGGACTTAGGTATAAGGACTAAACACTATTGGTAGTGCGACCAAGTGGAAGCTGACTATTCACAAGTTACTATATGTTGTTACTCTATGATGTCTATATTACACTTCTCTTTCAAAATTCTATTCATAGTGCATCCTGAGATGCAATTTGCTTGAGAAACAGCAACTGTAAAAGGTTAACTGCACATTGGGAAATGCTGCTGCAGTCCAGCAGTATATGCGCTCATCCCTCAAATATAAATCCACTTACAACTGTGCCAAATATCTAAGATTAGTGAAGCATGATGCAATGGCAAGATGTGTCCAGCTGTACAGGTAACTATAACCTGTCTTTGCCATTGTGAGCCCTTCCATGTGGAATGACCTACCCCCATTATCCGTAGCAAGCTTTTAATCAGGCTCCCACCCTCATCCCTTCGTTGCCTGAAGACTTTCTTATTTCCAAGGGGCTGTCATGCTGAGAGCGCTTCTGAATAGCTAGTACCGTAAGAAGCGCTATATAAATAATCAGACACGATTTGATATGACCATCATTTATAAGGCATTACCATACATAATTTCAAATGGAACTTCCTCCAGTTTGGAATATTTATTCTAAAATCCAGCCCTGGTTCATTTTCCCAAGAATCTGTCAAAGGTGCAACCTATAGGGTAATCAATTTTCTTCCCAGGACTCAATCTTTAGAGACACCTAGGAACTTGCACTACTAAGTGATACATTATTAGAGCAGCATGAAGAGTTATATTTTCTCATTAGTGAGTGGTTACCAGTAATTAATCAACTTGTATTAATAACAATTTTTCTTGTCAACACTCTTAATTAGGATATCTACTCAGAGGTGCTATGGCCCAACTGTGGCTGAAAAGAACAGATGTCAGACAGGTGTTAAATGACTCTATGCACATTAGACACTAAGTCCTGCACTAGTGATAGACACACTTTTTTAATGTCATAGCTAGATATATAGGTTTGAACCATTAAAAAACACACTAAATTTTAGACAATGTCATTTTAGCTTCAGAGCAGGCTATCTATATAAATGTTGAAAATGAATGAATTTACATCCACAAGTCATTAAATAAAACATAATTAATCAGTGGCATGAAATGCATTACCATTTGTAATCAGGCTTTCAAATTTCTTGCAGAATATGGACAATTGATTAGAGAAATCGGGTGCATAGAAGTTTCCTTCACAAGTCAACACTGTCTCTGCATATATGGGATGGGAACCCATGACGACACAATCACCTACAGTTGACAAACGAACATCAACTGTAAAATACACATAAATCACCAAAAACTACAATCGTTACTTGTAGGCTGGCTAAATTATGCCATCAAGTGCACTGGATATAATGAAAAAGTTGTGCAAAACAGTAACATCTGATAAAGAATTTGGCAAAATACGAACTGAATGGTCACAAGTGTTCACCGCCACATATATGCTATATTTGCTAAATGATTGAGGTGCATTCGATATCTGCTATTTCTCAGCCTTTGATCGTTAACAACATCTTTCTGCAGTTGGGAGTACTCTGCAGCTGAGAGGAAACAGATTCCCAACTGGAAAGTTGAGCCTTGTAAATAACACACTGATGCTGTCTTAGACGGTATGAAAGGCAAGGAATGTCTTTAGAGAAGCATCCACTTGTAACCATGGTCATTATTTCTTAAATTCTTATTATTCCTGAAATTTGATATCGCCCTTTTTCCAATAATTTTTGCTTAAAAGTGCACATGCCTCAACGGCACAATTGCAGATGTACTGCAGAGCGATTGTGCGTGAAGGTACTGCTCAAGGCACTACATAGTGACTGACTGACGAGGGGTCATGTTCTTTTACCAATCAAATACCAACTCTACACAATAATAATATTGATCTTTGTATAATGATATTCAAACTGATACAGTGACAGCATGATTACAAGTTTATTATGGACGGATGATCACAAGTTATTACAAGAGTCGAATTTAACTGTATAGCAGCCATGCAAGGTACTAAGGTATGTTGTCTTGTCTCTACTGTCATAAGAAGCAGTCATATATATATAATAACGTTTATTAGACAAGCTGACAATCCGCATCAAATAACATTCATGTACAAAGACCAGATAAAAATGAAAGTTAGAAATCCAATAAAAGTAAATGATGTAGGCCTACTTTGGCTTTTACATAAATAAAACTCTGGGTACAAAGCAACATCATTTCCGCTATCCCTAAGGTTGACTAGTCCATCCGTTCACCAGGCGGAGGCGTTGGTTAAATTAGATGCATCTCTTCTATACAGTTAAATTCAACTCCAGTAATAACTTTTGATTATCCGTTCAAACTATACAGCAGTGATACAGTTTTGTGCTCACAGTTGTTATTTATATATGCAGATTGGGCAATAGTGTTGCACCATAAAATTTGTTTCTTTAAATGTACTACATAGCACGGCTTGGTGTAATTCATGTTGATCGCTTACTTACTGAGTCCATTGCCTAATGGGATGCGGTTGGTAGTGAGGAATGCTCTATTTGAGCTCATTCGGGGCAGCCATATTGTTTACGTACAGAGCACTGTCTCAGGATTATCAAATGAAGTGTGCAGGTTAAAGTTTTAGCTTGCACCTACACAAGTTCATTACTGTACTTTAATACCTGGCAAGACTGAAGATTTTACCCCTAGCACCAAATGCTACCAAACATTACCAGCTGATGCTTGAGACCCTTGGAATTCATACATGATCAACCAACCATTATTGATACTAACAATCCGCCGATTTAATTAAAAAAATTATTATTTAAAAACTCATTGAAAAAACACTCACAACCACCATCTTTACGCGATCACTGATCACGCAGGAGTAAAGAAACCCTTCCTTAGCAACATCTATCCATTCATATAAGTGTCACTTTCAATTAATTGGCTGATTACGCCACACATGTAATTGACGCCCATGTATATTTATATATTACAAAAATAATTGCCAATGTTCACAATGCATTTAATTCATCGTGCATATTATTTATACACTTAGATTTAAATGTTTTAAGCAATAAAGGCATCTGTTCCGTCTCCATATCTGCAGCCTTTCAATTGTGAAAAACGCGCTTACTCATTGAATAAAAAGCACAAGAACAACATAGGACGTTTGACATGTAAACATGATGGCAGCGAGTGTTTTTTCAAGGAGTTTTGAAATAGTAAATTTTTTTAAATAAAATCGGCGAATCGTTAGCGTCAATAACGGTTGATTGTGTATGAATGCCACCAAGGGTCTCGGGTATCATCTGGTAACGTTTGGTAGCAATTGTGGTTAGGGGTAAAATCTTCAGTCTTGTCCACTACCTCAATACAACTTGTTATTTTCGCCATGATCATCCCCTCATTCTCGCAAAAAGCTTCCGCGCAAATTGTGCAATACAAGACATGAGCTTCTTCTTCTATGCCTCTATTCTGCAAGCGGCAGAAGACGATGCACCAACTCGTTAGAGTCTTCGTGACTACGGCACTTGTCGTTTCAGACCCTTCAATTTACTTTTTTTATTTCTATAAACACTGCGTCAAGCATTACAGCTAGCTCGGCGGGGATTGAAGCACCAGCGCCTATTTTACGGCCTGCAAATCACTCGTCCGTGAAATCTGAGTGACGACGCAAACATTGCAAAAACAAGTGATCTTCCACGCAAAACTAAAATACGCAAAACCAACAATAAATAAAATACGTAAAACCAACAATACCTGATCAAAATAACCTATTTTGCACTGTTTTAGTGCAAAATAATAAGACTGTTGAACAAAAATATAACATTTCCACTTGCACCATTTGCAAATGTACCTTTATGATGTCCAGAAATACATACGCTGAAAGCGTTATATCGGATCATTCTATAGCGCTTTATTTTAATATCTGAGCTTATTTCAAATCAAGCGCAGTTTCAATGACTATTCCAGCAGTGCTTATTCAACATAACCTCGGAATAACGCAATTGATGTTATACGCGAAAGGAAAGTCTTTGGTAAGCCAAGCCAATGTCTAAATTGACAAAAATTACCTCTGCCATTTATTACATTATTATATATGATTTATATGAGAGGTCGTTGATCCAACATCATAATTATGTAAATGTAATATCAATATCACGATATTATTTTAGTAATATCTATTGATATAATATTAGTGATATGATATTACTAATATCTATTTCACCTGGATATACTGATCAAGTGACGTAACATGCTTCACTACATTTGTACGGGTGCCACGCGCTATAGGCTATAAGGCCTACGTGCGGCGTGAACTGACCATGCTAGCAATAATTGTTAGCGAGATGTAGGCTGACGGCCATAAACCTGTATTCTTTATCAGTTCAAACATAATCTGAAAGGATGGTTACAAATTGAAGTCATTCATGAAGTCGAATTCAACTGCATGACATCCATACAAGGCGTCCATCCCGTCCTACTGTCCACTAAACCAGCGCCACCTCCCTATTGATTTAACCTCAGTTTAATAATGGAAAACAAACGGCATGATCAGCCCTCCCAGTTCCAAAGATTTCCTGTAATGTGGTACAGACGCAAGTTGAGAGCTCTTGCTGAAATCGAGTGGCGCTATACAAAATGTTCAATTCAGGCGCCAATCCAATACATCACAATATTATTGAAATCAGAATAAGGTTAATTTGCAAAAACCAGCGTAATCAACTTTTATAATAAATAATCTCAAATAATCTTAAATTATATTTTTTATGATATCTGGTGTCTTCTGTTCATTTGACAGAGTATGCGTTTGGTTGCAATCATGTCATAAAATGTTATAAGTTAAAGTTTTGGTCGAGAACATGGCACTATTTAGTAAGAATTAGAACACAGAGTAGTTGTCGCGTAAATCGTTTCGTCTGGCGGAGTAACTGCAATTGAGGTGATACGTCTGGACTTCTCTATTACGAATATTTTGTTGCGTATTTTCGAGTAGTGTTCGTGTTGAATCGTGTATAATTTAAATTAAAATATCGCGTAAAATTGCATTTACACTAAGCTTCGATTTAGACTGGCTGTTTGGGATTTTGTAGTCACAAAATCAAACATCTTCGTTTGGCAGTACTCATCTGATTCCGATACTTCACAAAGATGTCTGCTCTGTTCTTCAGCCCTTCGCCTGTCGTTAAAAGGCTGCTAGAATTAAAGAAGGGCCCTGACACTACAGAGGATAAATTCTGGGCTGAAAAAGCGGTGAAGAGCCTTATCAAAAAGCTTAAGAAAACAGCTGGTGGAGTGGAGGAACTGGAAAAGGCCATAACGACACAGGATCCATTCACAAAATGTGTCACTATTCCTAGGTAACTAGTTTCGTGTATCACAGCGAGCATTGTATACATGCACACCCGCATAAAGTTGGGTTGATGTTGACTATCGGATATTGAATATTCAATATCCGATAGTTGCAAGTCAAGTATATTTGCCAGTCTTTTCATATATTTAGCTATGCAATTTTCCAGCAAAATAATTGAGCACCAGCAGTTATTTATCTAGGTGGTCGCTAGGAAGTCACAAATTGCATAGAAGTAGTGTGTTGCGTACTTGTATTATCAGGGTATGTATACATATGGTGCCTGTCGTGCAGCCACAGCAGCATGCCAAACAATACTGTACAATACTAAGACACACACATGCACGCTCAATGCTGCAAATTTTCCTAGTGTATAAGGGTGCAATAAAAGGATTTGAACAAGGAGAAGCCCATTTTCACACATTCTTATTATGAGAACTAAGTGTAATACAGTGTATATAGCATAAGTATTGTGGGTTATTTTCTATGTAGTGTTTGTGCTTGTTTATCTTTCTGATGATGGTTGTTTCTGGTTCATTCTGCTAAGCCGGATCCCTGGTCTTCCCTGCCACAGGGTTCCATCCTGGGTCCTCTGCATTATATACTTAGCACTGCAGAACTAAGCTGTGGATTTTTCCATCTTAGAAGTTGCTGACTATATAAACATTATTAAAAATATAGTATGTTATTTCTAATGTGAGACTCACAGTTTCCTGTGAATTTTTTTACAGTACTAAAGGCACATACTAACTAATTATATTAATAGAAACTTTACAAAGTCAATCTCCTTGACTGAAAAATTAGTTGAGACATCCGAGGCTTTTTGTGTATGGATATTATCCATCAGACTCGGCCTAATTGCAGAAATTCTTTACCTTTGGGCAGCTCCAAAAGATTGATCTGCATAACTTGCAATTTTTGCTTTAGAAATGCTTTCTCCTCTCTTTTGATGCGTGACCTGGGTTTACATGCTTCCAATTAGGGAGGAACCAAGATTGAATTACTGTCCGAGTACCGAGCTTTGCTAGTTGAATTTTGCCAAGTCTGAGTATCAAGTTTTGAACACTTAATAAAAGTTCCATTCTCGTGATTTTTAGTTTGGCTGTTTTCACAACTTTTATGAATTTTTTAGTTTTGCCTTAGTTTACACTAGGAAGTAGTAACTAGTAAACAATAAGCGGGCAGGCCTCGCCTTTTCGTGTGTTAGACCGTTACATCAGAGTCTCCCACTGTGTGTAGCACAGGAGACATTTTCTGGACTAGTGAAGACACATTTATTTAAGAACTGTTAGGTAGCTTCGGTAAGCGCCCTCGTGAGGTTCTTGTAGGGCACTATATAAATGTTCACATACATACATACATACATACTAATAATAATATCAGGATTTATGTTCTTAGTTAGGTCTATTGTCATTTTGTAAGTAAAAATAAAAGTGTTTGTGTTTTTAGTTAGGTCGATTGTCGTTTTTTTTTAAATTCGATTTTCGTTTCTAAACAGAAAATCAGAAAGAATAAAACTCGGACCCATTGTTTGTTCGAATCCAACTTTTGGCTGAGTACTACGGAACACTGACCGAGCTGGGTTCCGAGCCGAGTTTCGGTTCTTCCCTACTTCCAATCATGTGATATGCACTTAACACAGTCACCATAAAATCTCACTGTTTCCAGCTAGTATATAAGAGGTCCCAAGAGGAAAGGCCAAAATACAGATCAACCTTAATTTCACACATTTTTCACTTTAAGTTTCACCTACTTGGTAATTGGTACAGCTTAGGGTTTATATGTATCATTGTCCGCGACTTTGTTTTTGTTTTTTTACTGTTTTTTCTTCTTCCAATGTCTCTACTGTAACATTTTTATCATAGCTGTTTTTTATGCACTTTTCAGATGGGTAACCTTTACCAACACCATTTTGGCAGGGAACAATTCAATAATATAGTTGGAAATGAAATGGGGTTACGACTAGATCCATGCTCATCCGAGCCTTTTATGATCTCTATTGTGTTTGGTTCTACCTGGACAAAGTAGCAATAGATGTCTGCAAGCTTTCAGGTGTTTCTGTGGAATCTGTTTTAATCTGATAAGCATCTGCTAATGCTGTTTTCGTAGATCACTAGATGGACGTCTGCAGGTGTCACAGAAGAAGGGCCTTCCTCACATGATTTACTGCTGCCTGTGGAGGTGGCCTGATCTCAACAATCATCATGAATTACAGTCTGTCGAAAACTGCGAATTTTCATTCAACTTGAAAAAAGAGGAAGTCTGCGTCAATCCATATCACTACATCCGCGTTGAGCCACCTGGTTTGTCTGGCTTTGTCTTGAGTTCTTTATGACAGCTGTGGTACAGTAAATTCATGTAAAAGCTTAGCACGTGTCTATCTTTTACATTTGTTAGCCCCTAAGCCATTTCTGAGTTTCTCAAATTTGCTGTTTATATGTCTGGATGTTACACCTTGTTTTAAATGTGTTGCATAAAAATGCATACACAGGTGTAGTGCGCACCATTACTGCTGTATGTTATTGTAATACAAACTGTGTGATCCCGTGTATAAAATGCATGACAAACTCTGCCCATTGGTCAATGTAAACTTGGAAACAGTCACTTGACAGCGGTGATGGCATGAAGAGCTGCTTCCTTTATTTTGATTGGACATGCAAACTTCCATTTCCTCACATATAAGTGCAAGATCCGTTTGGATGCTAAGGATTGCCATGTCCCAGGTAATGTGGAAAGGTCCGACTATGGGGTTGTTTGGCCTTACACTCTTAATTTGCCATATCAGACAACTTGCAACACATAGATGATCTGTTGAACTGGTTGAAGTTACCACTGAAGTCAGTCAGTTTTTTGCTTATACAAGACAGACAACAGGGGACCAACTGGTGTGGCATCATCGGTTGCAAATATTGTGTGTGATTAGCACATATCCAAATATGCTATTTGTTTAAATATTGCTCATATAAAGTACTGTGTTCTCAAATCTATGATTATGTAGATGTATATATATCTCATCACATCATCGTTTATTGATCCAGATTCGGTGATTTGTAAGACCCTGCTGGGGTATGTATTCTTCACACTGTTTGTAATAATAATTATAAGTAATAATAATGTGTCTTTTTGCAAGTTTTGACTCATATTTGGTGCTATAGAATAAATTGCCGATAAATAAATTAGAAATGAATTCGATTTTGAACAGCATTATGATTTGCTTTGCAGAATTACCACCAGTTATGGTACCATGTATTGGCAGTGAAATACCTGACCATCCACCAATGATCGAGGACTACTCTCAGACTGTTCCTACTAATGCAGACTTTCCTATCGATCCGCCTTTCTGTCCATCAGGTAAAACTGACTCCTATCCTGCAAAACCATTGAGGCAAGGTTTTTAATAATTCTTAAATTGTTTCCAAGCTAAGCTAGTCTTACAAAACCCAGTAAAATATATTTGAGTGATCAATGAGTCTCCTAATGAAGAGGCAGGAATCTCAAAGTCTTTGTACATGTTTTCTCTTAGATTGTTATGACGCATGATGCCAGTGTTTTCTCGCGGTAAAGCTTATCGACGTAGGGGAGGAGCCATAAATATGGAAATTACATTGGTAGTGAATAACATTTTACTCAACACTGAGCCAGGCATCATCAATTTTTACTATCTCCGTTTTGTTGAGCATTCATAATTATTCACCATGTTGAGAATCTTTGAAAATCCAAATTGTTGATTTTTGGTGTATATCGGGTCATTATACCTAAAGAGAGAATTTTTGCACAGCTGTTGGTAACTGAATGTTCTATATAAATTTGTTTGCTAAAGTGCTTTATATATATTTACAAAGGAGTTGCTAGTAGTTAGATTAATAACTTCAACCCAGGTTGGTTAGTACAAACTTAGTTTTATGTTTTTTTGTATATACCATATATACTCGACTACAAGTCGAGAAATCTAATTTTTTTTCAAGATGACAGAGAATGTCTTTTGACTTATACTTGAGAGACAAAATTGATGGAATATTTTCAGTCTGAATGTCTACATTACAAAAATAGACTTAAGATTTCGTTCTTTCGTTGTGTCACTATTAAAATGACTGATTTTGTTCTTTCGTTGTGTCACTGTTAAAATGACTGATTTTGTTCTTTCGTTGTGTCACTATTAAAATGACTGATTTTGTTCTTTCGTTGTGTCACTATTAAAATGACTGATTTTGTTCTTTCGTTGTGTCACTATATCTGCTGTCAAAACTAAACAATTTAAAACTAAAGAATACAATTTAAGATGTTCTTGCATGATGTATGTGTTTTAGAGTCGCCTCCTCCTGGCTATTTGTCTGAGGATGGTGATAGTCAGGCTGTGGGTGAGTAACACTGAGTATCGATAGGAACAGTTAAATTGAATACTTGACATATTCATGGAGGTAGTTTTTGAATATCTATTGTTCTGGCTCATTTTGATTTGTGAACTTTTATTTTATTATCTTTTATTAATCTTTTAACAGTGAGATGCATTGGTTTTTACATAAATTTTAGTACACACTTGTCGTTTAAAGGTTTAATTTGTTATCACTGCAGAACTTACTTATTTAGAAAGACTCCGTGTTTCAGCTTGACTTAGAAGAGTTCTTAGAAATTAAAACTTCTGGTTAATCTATCAGCCTTTGGGAAATGTTGATTATGAGCAAATATATTGAACAGTGCGTTTTGTTCATGATTAATTAGTGGATAGTTGAGAGGCATATTTTAACATCCAGGTTTAACAAGACCTAACTAGTGTAACAAGGTCTAGTGTAAGATATTTTTTGTGAACGGTGACACGCTTCAGAAAATGCCAATGACTGCTCAACTTAAACTTTAGAAGAAAGCAGCAACAAAGGGAACTGAAGCAGTTTTATAATTAATACTTAAAACTGTTGTTTTTAATGATTTGGAAATTCAAGTAATTCTAACTTGGTCAGCCTGTGCACTATTGTTATGAAACTTCTATCTTTCAGAGCCTATGGATAACATGGATTTAGATTCAGCCCCTCCCTATGGTGAGTACATTCCCTAATCTCTGTTTTGTTACTGTGACCAGTTGCTTAATCCAGAATTCAGCTTAATCGGAGACTGATGACTGTATGTATTGTATTAAACTGCTCATTGACTACTCTGTACTCCAAAAGGGGGGGTATAGATATATATATCTATATATATATATATATATATATATATATATATATATATATATATGGGGCATTGGAGCTAAGTGTATTTATCTGTGTACTATAATTCTTGGCATAGTTCATGTGATAGAATATGAAACGGTGACACGCTTGACTTGCCTCTAAAGAAACTCTTTAGAAATATGGTTACAGAGTTTCAGAATGAATCTGTTAAGGTGTGAGGACAACTGCTGGCTGTAGTCATAAATAGGACACCTTTCAAAGCGGTACCAGCTCAAAACCTCGCAACTACCGTTTATTATTATTATTCAAAAGTTTAATGACATCTTATAGCAACATAAGCTGTTGATGTCTTTAAGGTTATTGAAATATGTCAGTTCATTTCATACAACATCTGTAATCTGTTTTCTTTCTGTTTTCTTGTTATTGATTTCATTGCTGAGATGGCGGTATTTGAGAGGTATTACAGGTTTATGAAGTATTTCAGTTCATTTGATAAAATGTTTGTAATCTGTTTTCTTTCAGTTTTCTTGTTATTGATTTCGTTTCTAGAAGTCTACCGATTTAAAAGATTTATCCTTTAAAAACTCTGGAGCCACATTGCTGAAGAGCAATCGAGGCACTAAGTAGAAGCGGTAGTTTGCAAGATTTTTATTTTGGTATGCTCCATTAATGATTGGTAAATGAAGATGGGTTGAGTTGGGACCTGGCGACATGATATTCTAGAGATTGTCACCTATCCAGCTATAAATCGATCTTACTTTGTTTGCTTAATTTCGCTACATCTGCCAGTAGCATACCCAGACAAAGAGTTACAACTTTTTCACTCCGAACCAATTACTAGGTCTTTTATTACTGTCAGCATTTATGATTTGAGTATTTTCAGATTGGAAGTCAGTTTGTGTGGTGGCATTTTCTCCTTTCTTTGTTTAGGAGGATATTTTGCAACCTTCAGATTGAAGAGAGAGTTAAATGAAGAAGAGTTCTCTTTCATTTGTAGTCGGTGGAGACGTTCAGCCGGTGAATTACACAGAGCCAACCTACTGGTGTAGCATTGCCTACTATGAGCAGAACGCTCGCATTGGTGAGCCATTTCATGCATCACAGCCATCACTGAGTGTTGACGGTTTCACGGATCCTTCTAGCTCCGATCGTTTCTGCCTCGGCCTTCTTTCAAACATCAACCGTACTCAGCAGATTGAAATGACCAGACGCCACATCGGTCAGTGGTATTGTCCAGTGCGTTAATGAAAAATGTCATTCTTTTGTTATTTCTTATTTGCCCAGCTAAATATGTCATGCTCATGATTAGGCGAAGTTCTTGGTCGGTTTCATTGCATAAAGGGCAAGTCTAATTTCCCTTTAGCTGTAAAAAAGGTCAAGCTAGCCATTGTTTATGCTTCCTGTTCGTTTAGATAAATTGGTTTGTGATGTGCAGAAGTTGCTCGAGGATCCTGTGTTTGGACTCACAAGTGTGAGTTAATTCGTTGGCAGCTGTGTTTTTCATGTATCTAAGTTTTTGTTTTGAAGTTACTTCTTAGTCTGCTTTGGGTTTTGCATAATGTTGGATGATTTGGTGACATATGGCCAGAACCCAATCAATGAATTGACTGACCTCTTACAGATGGACTGCACTACTCCTATGCTATCTAAGGACATTGCTACCTCAGATTTACTTAGATTTGAAGATATGTGCTAAAAGTGTTGGGAGACCTATTCATCTGGTTGTTGTACCTAGTGTATGCATTTGGGATATGTTGGAGAGGATCTGTTGGGGAGGATATGTTGTTCGTTGTTCATCTTCAGTGTGATGCCACTTTCAGTCAAAGAGATGATCTGCCAGCAATATACTAAATTGACCAGGAGGTAGTTCTGTGGACATATGGTTGAGACTAATGTCTTCTTCAGTTCGTTGGCATTGCTGTCTGTCACAGACTGAGTGGACTCAGCTGAACACATTTTCATTGCTCATCGCATCTTCAGTTAGATATAAATGCGGACGGATCAGGAACTCTTGAGCATGGAGTCAACCTGTGACTCCCCATAGGACTCCTTTAAAGACTTTTACCTATTGGCAGGAGTCAACCAGTGTTGTTCTGTGATGGGTCAACCATTCCATTATTTGAGGTTTTGAGATTGAAGATTGCAACAAGCGTCGTGAATGCTGATATCACTGATCAGATAGAGATGTAAGATCAATTTTGGCAATTTTTCTTGGTCAAATGTGTTTTTTATGCATAAGCCAAGTCCCAAGATAAAATTATGTTGTTCTGCCAATATTGTAAAAGCTTTCAAAAGAAAATCTTGGATGAGAAGATAAATTGATAAGTCGCAGGTTGGCATTGGAAGACAGAGATTGCAACAAACCTTATGAGTTTCTATGTTATCAGTGATTAGAGGAGGCATATGTTGTATGGGGATATATTAGATTATTTATTAGCTTGTCACCTGTTGCTGCAAGTTGTTTGACAGGTGGCTATATTAAGCAGATTTTCATTACATTTTTAAGCATGTGTTTCATTCTAACTTTAATAAACCATTGGAAAACCCATGTGAGGGAGTTTGTATTTATTAGCTTGTCACAGATAAAATAGAACTATATATAAAAATATATTATATATTACTAAAAATGCCAGTCGGTTGCATTTTTGTGATACGTTGTTTACCACCTCATTTTCTGTGAAAGAGTTTATACATATGCCATATAAGCAGTGTGCGTGGCTGTGTGCATTCTTGTGCAGATCTATGCAGATATGACGAAATTTGTTTGACAGTGGATAACTTTATATGCATCTTGTGGGTGACATGACAGGTAAAGGAGTGCGTCTGTACTACATCGGTGGAGAGGTATTTGCTGAGTGCATCAGTGACAGTGCAGTGTTCGTACAGAGTCCCAACTGCAATCAGCGCTACGGATGGCATCCAGCTACAGTCTGCAAAATTCCTCCAGGTCAGTTAAAGGATGAAGAGCTGACAAATTCTTTAACAAACTGTAGCGGGAGGGTGTTTGTTGTGACGGTAACTCTCCGGGGATCGATTCACGCTAACTCCCAAGGTCGATTCGGCCTTTCATACATTCGCCAGGTGACGTTTGTCAAATGAGCATCAGGACACCTTGCATGGCTACCATACAGTTACATGTGACTCCTGTAATAACCTGTCATACTATGACTTTTGATCATACTAAATTCCTATCAGTTTGAATCAATAAACGACAGGTTATATAAATGTCATTACTGTAACAATGTAACATGCTCTCTGATTCTCCTTTCTAATGTTATTTCTCCAACAGATTTTACTGTTTATTTTGATAGGACATCAAATATGCCTTAACAAAGGTATTAGGATATTTTACACAAGTTATATCTTGTTGTTATAATGAAAATGTCTGAGTTTAGTCTTTGTTGATGTTTATGTTGCACCAGTTCAGTCTTGATCAGCACGAATATAATTAATTATGTTATTTGTAAATTATTTTTTTATAATAAGTCATTTTTATATGTGGGAATAAATGCTTACTGTTGGGTTAATGCAATGAAGTTGTTGTATGGCGTACTCTTTAACTTTTCCTCTTTGCTATATGTTTTTTGTTAGGATGTAATCTAAAAATATTCAACAACCAAGAATTTGCCGCTCTCCTGGCACAGTCTGTTGCACAGGGCTTTGAGGCCGTCTATCAACTGACCCGAATGTGTACAATTCGCATGAGTTTTGTCAAAGGATGGGGAGCCGAATATAGGTAACAAAATCTGACACAAGCTTCAACATTTAGTCTTTCTTGCCCAAAATGGCTTGTAGGATGATGTAGATACTTATTCCAAATACACAGGCTCTTGAATCAGCATAAGACAAAGGTCAGTGTCCTGCGCTCAAGGTTTTGCCCCATACAAGGCAGACTCATTGCTCGAATCTGCTTAACGCATGGCCCTACTGTACCTCTGAATGGCACCTGTTGAGCATATGGTACAAGGGACTTGCTGTACACAGCTGCCTGCTTGAAGACCAGGCAATTGTTGGTGGTGCAGGTGGCCCTGCAGGAGTCTGAACATTTCCAGAGATCAGGTGAATGCAATGCATCTGAACCTGTCTTTACTCTGCACACCTAGCTGCAGCTGCAACTGAGATAAATAAATGAGGGTACGAGTGTCTTTCCCTCTCGCTACCAACCCACTTGATTTACACTAGCTTGCCTCGTCGGCTAAGGTGCTGACCATTATTTTGCAAATGATTGGCAGTTCAAGACCCCTTATAGACACTGTCTGGAAATATTTGCTATTACTGTGGCCAGAAGCATAAATTGTCTAGCACTTGATCACAATCACTTTTACTCGTACACAGACAGAAATGTAGTCATTCAAAGTGATTGTAAAGGTTTGCCCAGAATCAGGTTACAATGGAAATTCCTTCAATCCCCTGACGTGTACATTACTTCTTGTAAATTACTTCATGTTAGATAGCCGTGGTTACAATGAATGATTGATAGTTAAAGTATTCTACTTCTCTATGATGGCTCTGCTGTTTAATTACAGTAGGGCTTGAACTGCAGTTCATTGGGAGATATCTCTAATTTAAAGCAAGGACTGGTGTTGATATGAATGTGATAAGGAGTAACCGCAATAAGTTGCTTCATGGCTATCTGTGTCTGATCTGAAATTTAGTACCACTGATGTGACCATAACTTATTCTTGAGTAATGACTGAAGACGAAATTCTGTGATGTGGCAGTTCAAATTTCTTGTGTATTGGTAAACCAGTTGTGTTTTCTATTTGTTAGACGTCAGACTATTACAAGTACGCCGTGCTGGATAGAAATACATCTCAATGGACCGCTACAATGGCTTGATAAAGTCTTGACACAGATGGGATCACCAAGGCTGCCATGTTCAAGCATGTCATAAGATGGTGGAGCATCAGCAATGACCTTTTGATGTGCCGCTTTATCTGAGCCATTGTCTTGTATATTTGTTCCATGTGCCATTCATGATGACTTTCTTAGTGCCATGGAATGTTCTACAAGTTCTGGCTTTTTGCTCGTCAACTAATAAACTGTGCGTGCATTAACTTGGATATGGCAGCAAGGCTGCGTTTTGTTGGCAAAGAAAATGAAGGCCTAAGTTTTTGTTCAGTGAATTTGGTGCATTATTCAACAGACTGTTTGTTAAGATCAGATACCTGGAAAGGAGAATTGTCTTGTGGAACAGCTACTTTGAACTATTACGATTAGGCAAAGGTGTCTGGTTGTTTTTTCATGAACTGTGCTCTATTATTAGACAGCTTATGTCCTCATGTATGAGGATTTTGTCAGACTGCTTGTACAGACTAATATTCTGTTCATGTGACTATTGTGAATGTAACTTCATATATATATATATATAGCTAACTTCATATATATATATATATATATGAAGTTAGCTGTTTATGGTTAACTTAATGCATGGGTTGAGACACAGCAAACCAAGTAGAAACCAAGTATTTCCATACATTAGGTATCTTGTATTATGTGGCATATATAATGAAGATTGCTTGATTTAATACAGTTGCTATCGAGAGGGAGAGATGTTGAAAGCTAACCTGCACTCTTATCTTGCAATATCAGATTGTGTTTGAATCACTGCAAATCTTGTGGAAAGCACTTGGCAGATTCTGTACTTAAAGATTTATGGGTCTTATGCTCAATGGCTATAATACAAAGTCATCTTTAAATAAACTATTAAATAAATTCGATTACTATCAATTCTGTTGTTTTAACGGTATCTGGCTCGGGTGGTAAATTGAAAATGATTGACACTGGTTTTGACGGTTCGATGTTAAAGCTGACAATGCCTAGAAATATGACAATAGTGAAGAGATGGACCACTCATTACTTTCTAGCCGAGCCATCCCCGTCTTCGCTGGTGTTAAGAAGTTGCCTGTTTATCTACGTTGTAAAGAAGTCAAGAATGAGAGAGTGGAAGAGAATGAAAGAGAGACCTGCATTGTGGTGATTTTTTAAAGTTTATTTACTCTTGTTCAGTCATGTGCATTGTTTGAACAGACCTGAAGCATTCATGCACTGAATTTTTTTAATACGTTGAAAGTTGTAGTCAGACATTTGAAGTCACCAGAGAGTTAATGAGAATGAAAAGACCCAAGAAATATTTAGTCTAGAAGAGTTTATTTTTATTATTATTGTTAATTACCATTTTTGATTAAATATGTAACATGCGCATGGTCATTGGTCACACCGAAATGTGGATCTGAGGCATAGAGAGTCGGATGCTTGGAGAACATGCAGGCATTTTGAGCTGCTTGTTGAAGGAAAGACGTGAATTTGAACTATGAAGAGAGAGTTGTAGTTACGGTAATTCCTTTGCAGCTGAGACATGGAATGCATGAGGACCTGTTCTGCATTGTAGCTGTACTTGATGACCACATGCTACGAGGATATAGTGCACGAAGAGAGGTTGGTGTACTTAGTACTGGTGCTGAGGGCTTTGTAGATCAATTTAAATTTTATTCTGAATTTTAAAGGAAGTCAATATGCTCCAACCAATCGGTTACTGTCGGTACTTTAACCTGCATTACACCTAATCCCATTCCTTGCGCTCTTTTGATAGTCTTGATCCTTGGCCCAACACCGGGCATTTGCTGTTGTGGGTCCCTCAACTATAAATGATGTGCCAAGAGATAAACTAATAATTTGGATTATAAATAAAGGTGTTTCTTTTTCCATTATGAGAGCACCTTTAAATAGTTATTCTGCAAGAGGTGCTATATAAATTTAAAGATACTATATGACACTGTCAGTGTCGGAAGGCCAACATGATCAACATCCAGGTGCTAGTAGATGGGCTAAAACATCTATGTTTGAGATGACTTTATGTCGTACAACACATTGACAGGCATACGCAAAGCAGATCACAAGGAAGGTGTATTTGCCAGAGAGAATTAATTAATTAATGTTGTTCCTGTGCATTACCACTACATGGTAATGCACAGGAACAACATTAATTAATTAATTCTCTCTGGCTATGTTATTGTTAGAAAAGAAATGTCTGTGGTATTGACAGATACTTTGTGAAATCTCCATTGTTAGTTAAGATTTGCTATTGTTATCGCTTTATCCTTAACAGGGCCGTACCGAGGGAGGGGCCAGTGGGGCCGTGACCCAGGGCGCAAATGTGGGAAGGGCGCAAATTTCAGGATAGAGTAACTTATTATTCCGTAAAATGCACTATTTTAAAAATGTGGGGGTGCCAGATTGATGCTAGGCACACGGCACAAATACTATTTTAAAAATGTGAGGGCGCCTGATTGATGCTAGGACACAGGGCACAATTATAGCTTGGTACGGCCCTGATCCTTAATGCCAGCCAGCATTGTCTTCCAAAGGTGTTTCAAACTCATTCGGATTTCGATGTCAACTGTGTTTATGCATTTACTTAATCATATGAATTTAAATTGGCGTAAATGAAGTACATTTTCAAAAATTGTCATTTTTTTGTGATGTTGTATTTTTTATTGTTTGCTTTGATTCTATTGTTATGTTTAAAGTTGTTTAATTGAAATACTGGTGAAATCTTTAGACTTTAGTCTTCGTACACGTGAACAGTCTGATTATGTTACAGAGATATATCCTTTAGCCAATTAACATCAATTACATCAATTACCCAGTAAATTTTCTAGGCTTATGGAATCTATACTAATGCCTTAATTTAAATAAGGAGCATTTTGCCAACAATGCTTTTACAGCATATTAAAATTGAGTTATATTGTGGTTTGAAGTCCAGTTTGCTTTAGTATCTCATGGTTAGGTTATGTTTAGAGCTGGTCACTGACACATGTTCCATGTAAGTGGTCACAAATAGAAGTACTTGATAGCTGTGGTGATGTCCAACTTCATTAGTTGTATTTTAGTGTTTCCTGGGCAAAGACTAAATTCAGGTACTAGGCAGCAACTTGCCAAGTTAAACTAGGATGACTTGTATATTTAATTCTCTATCTGCAGTTTATCAGCTACTGCCTCTGACTCTGGTATTGTTGGACCAGGTTAAGTTATGACCTTCCTATTGATTGTGATTCTTGCTCAGTATTTAACATGCTGCTTAGAGCATTGCATGCAGATACTAATGTTGTTTGACTTCTTTTGGTCTATCATCTGATAATAATGTTGTGGTGTACGAATGGGTCGTGAAGTGTTGTTTGGCCAGTTGTAACAGAAGTAACGCAGTTTGTTTTTGCATTTGCAAACAAAAAAGTTCAACGATTTTTTGTGTGTGTGTTTTACTATAGAAATCAAAGTTCTGACTTAAACTATTGGATTAGGGTAAGAAAAGCTGGCCATGGGCAGGTTAAAATTTTGAACTGTCTCAAAGGAATTGGTTATTAGCTGCTAGCGGTCAAGAGGGAAATACCTTGCCATCTTCAAATTTTGAAGGACTTTTCTGTTCCAACTGAATCAAGTGTCAACTGATTTCAGACATCTGCAGAGTTTCCAGTGACCTTATGCAGCAACAATACAGGACTGGAGTTTTCATGTTCCACTTATATCTCGTAATATCTCTCTGACTATATGCAAAAGCCATTATTTGCAACTTCATCTCATTCCTTGCGCATTTTTGATCGTCTTGATCATTTTGTGCCTATGACTAAGACTGCCTTGGCACAATGCCGGGCATTTGCTATTGTTGTTGCTGTTGCTCTTTAATTCCTTGGATGACCTTCCTCCATCACTAGGCATTAATCAATGACTGGCTTCTCTCCATCGGCCTCTCACTCTTTAAAAGAGTTTCTTTTTCCTGAAGTTTTTGTGCTGAAAAATCCTCTGAAAAATTATTCTGCAAGAGGCCAGCAGCACTGTCACATCAGTACTGATGGCAACATGTTCAGAGTTCTTGGGCAAGTTATGTCGGCAGTGAACAGTGACAGGCAGCAGAGTGCAATGCGGGATAAACTGCTGACAAGCACCTGTTATTAGTGGTAGATGACACAATAAACTTGCATAGAACAAGTGTTCTTCATCTGGCTGTCAAAAGGCTCCTTCTGACCTTGTCACTCCTCCACTAGGCAAGAATTACCCTACTGTAGATGGCATCTGGAAACACATAGATTCATGCTTCTCTGTGTGTTGGCCTTGTTGGGTAACCCAGATCTCCATGGACACTGGATATCCACCTATACCAAGATTATATTTGAAGAATATGCTGTCTAAAACATAAGAACTCCACGGCGGAATCGAAGAGTTATTCCAACACACACACTCACCAAATGTCAAATTATCTCCAAAGTTCTTTGTCACAACGAGTTATAATTACCAAAATGACAAGTGATTTGGCTGTAGGCAACACTTACTGTGCTAATAATTATCACCTTTAAGTGGTGCACAACAGTCTGGTGTTTAGCATGCTGGACTGTTGGGTTTGTGTTCACAAAAGCGAAAGACAAATTGTCCAGTATTTATGCGCAGAACTTGAAAGGCACTGTAGCCCGTATCTGCTTACACATAGTATGAAGATGTACAATTAGACCAGCACGGATCATTTGTGTGCTAGGTAATGTTAAGTATAGGCTAATAATGACATTAATTCCTTTTTTGTAGCAATGATGTCTTATGTCATGCCATTTAAATCACTTTCTAACTTAATTCTAACTTTGGCTTCTATTCGATTAATGATTGTGTACAATCATGGTTTACACTCCTGTTATGAGGACTGGCTTCCTTTGGAGAGCTTCCCTTGAAAAGGTACCATAAAAATGTGCAATTATGATTATGAGCAGCATGGTAACTTATCAAATAGTGTGGCAAATTGTCAATAATGTGATAATAAATTGTCAGTACTGTTACAATTGTAACTTGTCACTGCCCATATTTACTGTTGATAAGCAGTGTTGTGTGCTACTGTATTACATGTAATGTGTCACTGTAACTAGTAACTATTTAGGGTAATGAGCTATTTTTTTACCAAAAGTAATGTACAGCAGTAGCTCATTTCTTGAGAGATAACTGTAACCCAAAAATTTATTTAGTTGCCCTACTTTATGATTAAAGGTTTTTTAATCAACCTGCAAATTTATTGGTTCATGTGAATTAAAGTGCCATGGATATTTCAATATGTGTTCAAGCCTCTGAACTCTTTCAAAGTAAAATTCAAGTTGACATACTCACAGTAACTGTAAATACTTAGGTACTTTTTCAAAGTAACTGTAATCAGTTACTAGTACTCTTATTTTAGAGCAACTATTTGTAGGTAATCATTCAACACTGTTGATAGGCTTCATGGACATTTTTACTCGGATTTGAACCTCGGTGCAGATATGGGCAGGGACAAGTGACCATGGCAATAGTTGTGGCAGTGGCACTAATAACTTCAGTCACAGAATACCTTCGATTGACTTTCACAATTTTCAAAGTAAAATCAGTTTATACATATGTTGGTGGCATTGTATCATTTCATGAACCTAAATTGTGTGCATTTCTATAAAGTGAATTTCACACAGTTATCCCACTGTTCTTAGCAAGACTTTCGACATGTAGCTGTAGAGCAGTGTTTGATGCTGCATTCATCACCTTTCGCATGAAATTCATGAAAACATGTAGTTACTGTTGTAAATGTTGCATTTGCTCCTTGTGATATCTAAATGTTCATATGGTAGTTTGATTCTTTGATGGCAGATTAGCTTAAATTTGACAGTATTCGAATATTTCTTTGTAACCCTGATGGATGATGACAAAGTGGTGGAAACCGTTGCTACAAACATCTTTCATGCAGACATCTTAAGTGTTGTAATTACATAATTAATTATTATATCTTTTAAAACTGTTTCTGATGGAGTATTCTTGTTGACATCAGTAGCTTTCTTTTCTTGGTTGTAGCAAGACCAATGAAGCAGAGAAGGCTTGAGAGGTTGTAGAAAAAGCTCTATAAAGTTTTAGTTACATTACAAAATCGATTTGGTTTCTGTATATTTTAACTGAGTGCTGTATTATCATCCACATTCTAAAGCTGGGTCAGAAAGATGAATAACTGCTATTATTGAAATCTCCTTCACATTAAAAAATCTTACATGAAAGAAATCTGATCAATTTAGCGATAGTCATCTAGTAACAAGACAGTCACATTAAACTGCAATTCAGAAATGCTATCAATTGTCAACAGCTGTTTACATTTAAGTTTTAGTCTACAGAAACTACGCTTCCATTAATATGCGAATAATGCGAAATAATTACTTACTAACAAGAATATACAAATGGAAGAAATAACCAAATGATTGTAGCAATAGGATTAAATGTTACACATTAGTTGTGAGCTACACAGAGATTTTTGTAAGTTTTCTAAGCAGGAGCATTCAGCCCAGTCGCTCGCTCCAGTCTCAAGAAAGCTGATTTCTTTGTTATTCTGAGAACAATCCTGCACAAGTTGGCTAGGAGTTGAGAAAGACGTAGTCTAAGCCAGAGAAAACAGTTTAACTGCCTGATGTGGGTTGTTGGTAAGAATTCCTCTGTGCGACTCGACCACCGCAACCTCTGTTCCACTGAAACTGAAAGCAACGTTGCACGGGTATTTCAACCCATTTTGCTGGGTCAGGAGATCCGTCAGGTAGACGCCATCTGGTGAGAAAAGCGAGATTCTGTGATTCTCCACATCGCAGACGGCAACATTTCCGAAGGGGTCGATGCAGAGACCCTGAGGACGGAACTGGCTGTTATACCACACACCCGATCTGCTAGGTGGCAGCACGAACCGAGATACGAATTTACCAGCTTTATCAAATGCCTGAACCGTCTGCTGCGAAGGATCGGAAACGTACAGGTTATCGTACCGATCGACTGCGACGTGTTCAGGAGATATAAACCTCAGTGAGAGATCTGGCCAATGACTGCTGGACTGCGTAATAGTCAGGCCGACATTTCCCCTTGGACTATGAGTGCTTACGCTGCGACGCTCGACGTCGCTCACCACAAAATTACCGCAGGAGGAGACCGCAATGCCAAACGGCATGCTGAACATCCTCTGTGGCCATGACTCGCACATCTCGCCAGAGCTCTGGTATATCTTGACAGTCTGTTCCTTCCTGTCCGTGCAAGCAATGAGTCCGGCAGACGATACGACGACGCTCTGCGGGCGAATCTTTCCCCAGCCGATGATGCGTACCGACTGACCCGTTGAATCAAACACCTGCAGCCTGTGCTCACATTCAGCGATTACAATGTTTCCATTTGGCAAAAAGGCAACGCTGCTTGGAGACGTTATCTTGCCAGGCAGGCCTCCCACCTGCTCTATGCTGAACAAGAGCCGTGCACCAGCTGACGACATGATTGCCGCTCCTTCGCTTGTCGTCGATGAAGGAGAGGACGGCAGGGACGTCTGATCAGATGGATCAGTTGAAGAACTGCCGCCAGATGTCACCTCAGTGTCTGATGCTTTGATGGCTCCAACAGCTGGCTCTTTCTGCATGCTACTAGCACCAGCAGTCACAAGAATGTCTGGTTCTGCGGCTGACGTACTAGGCTTGTTCACCGTTTTCATTCGGCTGATCTTGAGGTCTTTTCGCATGGGAGACACAGCATTCAGAATCGTTCTCTTGCGCAACTGATTGGAGCAGACCTCACCCGTTGTCGTCGGACTCTGCGAACCGTTGTCCACTTCGCGTCCCTCGAGCTCATCATCGATGCTGATCTCTTGTAGCGTTCCAATCATGAGATCCAATTCTCCTGAAGATGGAACAAACTTTATAGCTTTCTTTGTCTTGTATCTGCCCAGCGAAGGTATTGCCGTCTCTGAAATAGACGAGAATCGGTTGATGAGGTCGTTGTATCTCAATAAACAAATCTGAGGCGATCCCTTTAAGACTTGCTGCATTTCCGTTTGCAAAGACTCGAGATTTGTCTTGAAGAACGTCATCTCGGCCATTTTCTCCATCCCACATCCTTTCATCTTCGTATCGAACTTCTCCTGTGCATCCAGCAACAGCCTTCGTTCCTGCTCGCGTATCTTTGCGACGTAATGCTCCGCACGTTCTCTGATGAGAGCTTGGACTTGGTAGAGTCCACCCTGATGAGTCTGGCGCAGCGTCTCGAGGCACTTTGCCTTAGTTTTGACTTCCTTTAGCTTAGAGGTGAGCACAATCAGTGATTCTTCTATATGGTGTCTGTATTTTTCAATGACTCCTTTCTCGAGTGCTTCCGGAAGGTGATTAGGGTCATGATCCATCGTACAGATTGTGCACAGCAACAGATGGCAAACCTTACAGAAATAGCGCACTGGCTGTTCCTTGTGATGCCGGCAAAACAGCGTCTCCACTGCGCTGCTGTCTTGCATCTGTATCCTGTCGTGGCCCGCAAACAACGGGTTGGCATCGTGCTTATTTGTGCAAGACTCACAAAAATACATGAAGCACTGAATACAGTGACAGGCTGTGGCCGTGATCTTTCTGTGCTGAGTCCTGCAGAGGTCACATGACTGACTGCTTTCTGGCGATGACCATCTTCCCTGCGAATAATCCATCCTCTGGCCCTGCATTCTTGGCGACTGATCGACGATGTCGCGTATCTGCTGAATGCGGTGGTCCATGGGAAGTCCCTGCACTCCCTGACTGGACAGTGAGGTCAGTCGTTTGCAGACTGGACATTCGAAATCGCGCCTGTGCTGTTTGCGACATCCCTCTAGGCAGTTGGTACAGAATGTATGCAAGCAGGCAAGAGTCCGTGGGTCCTGAAGCGAGTCCAGACATACAGGACAAGTGAGCAACTCCTCCAGGCTTTGCACCCGTCGTAAATGACTCGTGCTTGAATTTGACGCCATAATTAGCGTCGAAAAACGCCCAAATTATCAATTTTATTGATAAGTACGTTGAAAGATTTGCTCTTAACAGCTAAGAAGTTCAATGTTAATAACCACACTGAGAGTCGTCGTAAACTGTACTTTAACACTAGGTTGTAATGGAAATACCTTGTAGAACTAGATGCTCTTCAGGGTATTAACACCCTTTCAGTGTGTATCGCTTTGCTCGTCTATTTTACGAACTGCTGACGTGTGAACTGCTATGTCGATTATTAAAGACTAATAAAGATCCTGCCTGTATTTCGCATATTTCGAAGTGTTTAGTGTAATATACAAGATAAAGTTTAGAATCTAAGACGCCTATTGTGGATATTTTCATAAATCTTGCACGAAAAATCGCTGAATCGACTTTATGAAGAAAACATTCTGTGCCTCGTTCTAGAATGTAAACAAGGCATTTAAACCGAGAATCACCAACAACCCGTGTGTGTAGCTCTGTCATATCATAGCTGCACGGCTGCCATGTTGTTGCCCCTACAGTTTCCAGTAAAAGTACTAAAAGGTTTGATATAATGTTCAAACTCCATGTTTGTTATTGGAGCAATTAAGAACATTGCCTTTCGTTTAGTGCATACATGCATGATACAACAGTCGATTCAGCGATTTTCGTGCAGAATCACTCAAATTTCTAATACTATAGTTCTACACACATAATTATTTGCTTATTTGCATACATAATAATATCGTGAATGCATATAGCCAATGTGTATGCAATGTGTTTACATGTGTAATTTAATATATTATATTAAACATGTATACATACATTTTGAATCGTCATCTAGAGATTTATACAGCGGGAGAATCCAACTTATTCAAACATGTCAGCTAAAATGATTGGGTCAGATTGGTTCTTGGTCAACATCAAAAGGACAGCAAAACTATAGCATAAACCTGTATGCAAGCATGTAGGCCTAGGTCTACGCGTGCATGCAAACCAGACCACATAGTTATATAGGACCTACATAGAAGTCCATGACTAAGACTAGATAGCGAAGGCACACTTCTGATTAAGTTACTCAAGCATTTTGTCGACCGTACCAAGTTGCCATAGGTAGGCCTATGTACTTTTTTAATAGATGACTAATTAATGACTGTTGATTAATGCTGCTCATTAATATCATCAAAGCATTCATTTGTGAGAGCCTAATTCTGCATTCGAATGGTTCAATTTGTTGTTTAACTTTTATTCGAGTCAGTGGCGTAGCGAGGCAAAGCGCCGCCTGGGACGAAGGTACAAAATGCCGCCCCGCCTATTTTTCCATCACTTCGTTCTTGTAAATATAGGCCTACCCCGAGATATGCACAAGGAGATAGACATAGGGCGCCTGTTTTAGTGCTTTCATTATGCTCTTATTTACATTACGATTATTCTATTCAGTATTCTAATAATTGTAGGGCCTACAGTTAGTAACAGCATCAGCATGCACTGTCGACTTTAAAGCTGTATGTCCTTTGACTAATTAAATTGTATTATCATCAGATATAAAGATATGAAAATAGAATAAGATTGTATTAATTAAGAAATTAACCAGTTATAAAACAAACAAATAAAGCAAGCCTCACAATAAAGTTACTAAACGGCTTGCAGGCTAGATCGAAAATTATAAAACGTCCTCATAAAATAAAAATTAAACAATACAAATAATAGGGCCTATTCTTTCTCTATACGTATTGAAAAGAAAGTCCTAGGCCTAAACAATAATTTAATCATAGTGAGACCATAGTATGTATGTTACCTAGAAGAGATTAGTAACTGATAACATTTACTCGAGCGCTCATGAGTAGTAACCTTAAAGGGGCGCTATATAAATTTTCGTAATGAATGAATGAAGAAACTGACCATACGGATTACGAATACGGTACGGTCTCATACTTTCATTATATCTGTTAACTGGTATAATTTAAAAATTTACTTTTTTTGCTTCTCTGCAGCAAAATGACTAATAACCTTGTCAAAGTTAATTGTGCTTGTTAATTGAGCGTTCAACTGAAAGAATTGCTAAATTGGAATGTAGTGATTCTCTAATTGTGGGTCTTAAGTAGGTTTTAATTAGTTTATTTTAATTAGTTTTAGTTTTGAAAATCCAAATTCTGTTTAGGCAATATTCTGTTTTTCACCAACCCAGATTTTAATTAAGAAAGATTTTTTGATAAATCCAACTTCTATTAGAGTTAGATTTCGATTGCGAACCCAACTTAATTTGCATTAGTTTTTTCATCACTCAAAGTAGACAAAAACGTCTTTCATTACTCAAATTTCTGTTTCATAACACTTTTTATTTGCATCAATACATGATACATTTTGCAAGTTTTTTCATAAATCAAATTTATATTTAAGCAGAGATTGTCCTTAATTAATCCAACTTTTACTTAGGAAAGAATGATTTTTCATTAATCTAAGAATTTGCGCATTATCATAATTGCAAATTTTATTTCATTTTATAGGTGCGAAAGTCATGGCAAGATAGACAGAGGCGGCATTGCCATTTTGCAGCGTATCTATTAACACTAGGTGCCATTCGATGGTCCTTTGGTATATCGTATATGTTTGTTCTAAGTCGAGAAGAAGCAAAAACGCTTTAGGTTTAGACAAGAGCAGCAAGAATCTTGACGAGTGCAAGTTATACAAAAATAGTTTTTTATTTATATTTTCCAGAAAATGCCGCCCTTAGGACAAGTGCCGCCTGGGGGGGGGGCACTTGTCCCTCGCTACGCCACTGATTCGAGTTATCTCTGGCTTCTCTGCTTTAGTCAGTCTATCTGTCGTGGGAAGGTCCTTCCTGAGATAGCCTCGATGTGGGTCTGTGTGTTGCCCAGACTATTGTGTCATAGGCTCGTAGCAAAAAGCGAAAGCGATTAGCGCCATCCTCCTCCGTCTGAACTTGGGACTGGCACCGGTGCCGAGTTCCTGCTCGTTTTCATTAAATGAATCTGGAACCCTCGTGTCATTCTTTCATTACGGGAATTTATATAGCGCCCCTTAAAGGTTAGGCCTACTACTCAGGAGTGCTCCCGACTCAACCCCGGCGGAAAAGAACGGTATTAAGGCTACTATGAAACGCTTCTGAGTAGACCTATAGCCACAAGACCCAATGATAATTAATAAGAGCGTATTCCATGCCACAGCCTAGCTAGGGCCAACGACAAAGAAAGCGCGATTATGTCCAAATGAAGCTCGAGTGTAGGCCTACGGGGAACGGAGTTCACCCTGTGTGGAAGAGCGGAGAGCACGTCGTCCCTGCACGTCATTCTACCCCTCTTCTGACCGTTCCGTCTCTTTTCTTGCCCGTTCTCTTATTCGTTGCATCTCTTTCAACCATCATTTCGTCTTATTTCCAGTATGTAGGCTATGGTAGCCTGTTAGGTCCATACAATTCGCTCTTTCATCATTCGAATCCATTACTTTCCCACGTTCGGCCGTCCCTTTCTTCTATTCCTGTTTGCTCCTTCGTTTTATACACAGTTAGCTACATTGGTAAGAACGCAGGCTGCGTCTCACCATCATGCGCCTCTGTGAAAGAGAGCACGCTTATTACGTAATTTCTCCTCCAACGCCCTCATATTTCAGATATTTAATGTTCAGTATGTATGTGAGATGTCTCCACTCCCCAGATCATAAAGGCCCTCGAAGCCTGGGACGCCTGCATCCCTTGGGCCAAATTGCTAAAAGCAAAATAGTCACATTTGACATTGTCCTTGACCCGTCACTGAAGCTGCAAAGCGTGTTGGTTCCAGAGGTTTGTGAGCCGATGCTCACTGGTTTTGGCTCTATGACGCCG